>JAVSBT010122435.1:0-15109 GCA_033118115.1 Pharyngocirrus eroticus
TTTTTACTTTCAACTGATGCCTTTGTGTATATTCTTTCACATACTAAAAGTCCTAAATTTCACATTCTGACCCTACCCCATGTGTTTTTTATAATCCTTTGAGTGATTTTCCTTTGACTAAAAGAGTTGTCAACACACTTCAACTAGACACACTTCAAAATCATACTCTAGTTTATACTACAGCCTACTAAAAGATCTCATCCAAAGGTGAGGAATTGGTATACTACTACCCTATACTTTATCCCACAAACTCTTAACGGTGTAAAAGGTTCAGGCGCTTTAAGCTTTCATGATTGTGAAGCAAAAAAAGACTCTTTTCGTTTACTAGTGTAAAGGGGGGCTTTATAGTATGACTTACTGAAATGGGGAACAATGTCACTTGATTTTGGTACAGAGCTCATGATAACAACTTGAAAAACAGTCATATTCAACAGGAGGGTGATACCAAGGGACACCTTGTCTCCAGAACTAGGGGGCAGTTGGAAGACAAACAGTGAGATGAGAACCATCAGGGAACAGGGTAAACCGAGGTTATACAGCACAAATAAAGGTTTTCTGCTAATCTGTGGTAAAAAAATACAAAATTAAAAGTCAGATACTTTAATGATAGTGATACTAATAGCAATACTTAATTTTGTATTTTGGAGGAAATATTTTTTTAATGAAATTGTTAATATGGATGTTCCTGTTTATTTGCCTTACCTTGCATGAGTATTGGAGTTCTGTGAATGTTTTGTCTCCTTCGTAGTCTCCTATAAAAGTGCGGGCAGTTATTTCATGGAGGGTCCACATATTCGAAGCATAGTTTTTTCCTATAACTCCATAGGGGGCACCACTATGTATTTCTAATCTTGTTCTGAAAAAAGTTTTGCATGATAATCAAATATTTGATTGTATATTAATTTTGCTGTAGCAATGATTAACTGTGTGTTTTAGTTGACAAACTTAAAATCCAACTAACTAAAACTAGAAATCAAAATAGAATTGTTCCTCAATTGATTGCAAATCCTCACATGAAAACGCAAAAGCTCTATCTGTTGAAGAAACCTGTAACAGTTAGAGCTTTTGCGTTCTCACGTGACGATATATTGAAAACAAATCTGAATGAATGAAAAGAATTATCAAAATAATAAATCTCCAAATTCCTTTTAAAATAATTCACAGAAAAATCCACGCTAGAAAAAAAAAATGGCAGACCTTATATGGTGAACAGAAAAGGATGGACAAAAAGAAGGAAGAAAGAATAGATGGATAAATAGATTGATGGACAGATGGATGGATGAATAAATGAAAAGCAAATAAAAAATGAACTGAATGAACAATAATACTTACGAATCAAATGTCCAAGACACCAGTGTATAGTTGCAATACTGGATGTCAAATGGATAGTATTGAACATTCATTGGGCAGTAACTGTGAACAACGGCCACAGTTTCCCAGGTGATGTGTCCATCTGAATAGATTTCAGCATTTGTGTTACTGTAGATGTCTGTTAAATGATGTGCTGTGTCAATGCTTAGAAGAAATAAAAGGTTTTTATTATTTTGATTAGATAGGTTGCACCAACCTGCATGCTATCCCAAATATAAAGCGTTTCTATTCGTTACTTTTTACAATGTAAATATCCAAATAAATTTAGCTCTGACAATTCAAGTAGGAGCTAAAAGATTGCTCTCACAGGTTTCAAAAGGATAAAATCCCACCTAATTATTCAAATCTTCATATTTTTAAGAAAAAATATCTACAAGTTGAAATTTATTTATTTAATCCAAGTTTTGATTTTTGCTCATGTATTTTGAAGATGAATTTGGATATTGTAGTAATAATGTATGAGAAACACTTACAGCACAAAAACATTTCCATAATACTAACCAAAAGATGGCAGCACTTAAAATAGCAGATTTTACCTTCATGCAAAGTCAAGACATATCAGATTAATGTTGGGAAATGAAATGCCTTTTTTTTAAAACCCTCATAGTCATACCTTTCATAAATAGCAATATCTGGTTTCCAAATTTTGTCAACTGGCACAAATACTGCATGGATGCCATTGAAATCGTCTGGATCCCAATTAAATACCAAATCACTCCATAGCTTATGATATGAAAGGAAATGGAAAAACGAAAATTAACTAACTAAAAGCCTGATATTCTACTGCATGAATGATATCCATAAGCATGCATTAACCACCCAAAAAGGACAATTATTTTTGTCCTTTTGTACACAAAACAAAATAGGTCAACTATTGTAATATGAATTTGTATGTGAAATTAAAAAAATAGTCTTAAGAGTATTTTTAGGGACAGTTTCTGCAAAATTGATCAATAATTGAACATCCACATCGATTAAGTTTCACAGTAAATTGTAGTTAAGGCAGAGGAAATCTTTACATTTACAAACAGTATTTTTGTTAAAAAGAATGGTGGCATATTCAAACTTCAAACATCTCTATTATATCATGATCTCCTTTTTTAAACAAAATTCATAGATAAAGTGCTGGTGTATTCATGATCAAATATAGGTTAGATGGATATGGATTAATCATTTTATACTGTATTATACAAGAATAAATTACCTTTTTTTCACTCTTTGTCCCGGCCCTAAAAGTTATTCTTAGTTATATTCATTCATTTTTACTACTTTATTATTCTCTGACGGGCTTTAATCATTTGTATTTGCTATCCTCATGATGTCCTTTTATGCTTTATACAGGCTTAACTATTTTTACAGTTGTATTTGTTGATTTTTTGCAAATAAATGAATAAGTAAAAAAATAAATTTGAATCACAAAATTCATTAGAAAATAAATACTTACAAAAGACAACCAGACATTTGCTGTTAGACTCTGCGATTCTTCATTCTGAAAAGAAATTATTCAATATTATTATTTATATTAGAAATAATGATTTATAATCAGTTGACCAAATAAAGAATATTGTTATCAAAATGACAAGTGGGGAAGTGATCAAAATGTCCTGCAGAAAAAACAACTAAATAAATTAGAATATTTTCATAACTTCCTTGGAACTGCCAAAATCATATTGTTACCTATATGTTATACTGGTTTTCACCACAATTTATTCATTGTTTTCTAAAGATACCTCTTGTCTGGTGATAATTGATTATCATGAATTATTCAACATTTTTCTCCTAAATCACTTTACCGTGAATGCAATGTTGGACAATTTATCATTTTCAAGAAATTTGTTAACATTAACAATGGTAAACAAACTATGCATGCATGAAAAAATATCATCAGGAAAATCATACCAGAGAAATGTCCTTAGAGGGGTCAAAAAGTGTATCTGACTGCAGCCTTTATGCCATTTAACAATATTAGAAAAAAAAGTGTATTTTCTGTTGTCAGTGATTTTTAGTGGTAAAATTGAGTCAATACTAGATTTAGTGATACTAAATCATCACTAATTGTGTTGCTTTTTACCACTAATGTAAACAAATTTTTCTTGATCCGTAATGTACGTGTTTTCTCTTTGAGTTTCCAACAGCAAGTAAAGCCCTGTAGGATTAAAACCCCAGGGTTGGAAACTTTAAGCCCTCAGGCGCCAGGAAGTCTGGCATCATATTATGTAATGCATTTCTACTGAACAAGCATTACAAAGTAATCATTATTCAATTAGATAAAGTACTTTAACATCATTCTAATGTTAAACTATATATAAGTGAAAAATAGCAACACTAATAAGTGATGTATAGGTACCACTAAATCTAGTGTTTATTCCATTTTACAACACAAAAAAATCACGATTTTTTTCTAAGAATGTACCAACAATCACACAAAAAAAATCACTATCTTTTTTAAGAATGTATCAACAATCACACGAAAAAACCACCAAACGTCACTAATATTTACACATGAAAGAATGAAATACACTGAAGTAAAGAATGAAGTTCAAGGTTTACCACATCAACTATTTGAGAAATGGTCATGTTGACAGTCACATGAAGTTTTGTGTCATTTATTGGTAGGATTGGCAACATTGCTGGATTGTACTCTTTGAAGAGATGTTGTAGTAGTTCATATTCTCCACGCCTTGCACCAGCAAGACACCACAGGCTCAAGAAACCTGAAAAATACAAAGTAGTCAATATAATATGTCTGTGGTTCCAATATCATTAATTAGAGAAATTATTCAAATCAGTAATATTGTTACATTCAATATTTTCTTTTGACTCAACTGTGACTTACTTTAAAATCAATGCTACTGTTTATCATTATTGTTTTTTTGTATGTTAAATCAAATGCAGAGACATTTGGGTATTATCAAACTGTGGCTATTTTTTATTGTTAATGATAATTTGTTATTTTTTTTCTTGTGCATGTCTAGAAAAGCAATTAGACCCTAACCCCTCCTCTTAAGAGGTAAGATCAAGAGATCCGAGAAAGGACAAATTATGAATGATTACGATGATAATGTTTATGCTTGCTGACTCTTTTAAGAGCTATATGGAGTGATGTATGTTATTAATCATTTAAAAGGTTTTAACGATTAAAAGGTTTTGCCCATTAATCAATTTACATGTACATCATTTACTTTGGTACTACAAAGGCCAAATATAAATGCATATGGAACTATTTTGAATGGCCACAAGACAGGGAAAAAATAAGGAAAGTAGGAGGGAAAGAAAAAATGAACTAACAAATAGATTGAACGTACAAAAGAAAGAAAGAAGATGTGATTTTACAGATTTATTCAAATAATAAAGTTTAATGACCCCCCCACCCTCTCTGTAAGACCTCCTCTTCAGTATTTATATAAACATAGTTCAAAAGAATTGAATAATCTTAATTCTACAGCTAGATCCTTTTTTGGGGTTAATTTACCCCAAGGGTTCAGGTAAAACAAGAAACAGTAACATCAAGAATATTAGCAAATATGATAAGATCCATTTATAGAAAAAATCATCCAACTCTGAAAGACAGAAACGTTGTATGTATATGTTCCAAAGTTAATAAAATTTAGGCATGAATACATGTTCAAAGAAGGAACAAACAATCATAGTTATATATCTTAATTCTTTGATAAGATGCAAAGAGAATAAAAGATAATGGCAAAGTTTTGAAAGCCTCTAAAAAGGGTCAGTTCTTCCTGTCCAAAATGAATATCAACATCTAGGAAATTGATTTAAATCATAATGTACTCACTCAGAAATAGTGTATGGTAATCCATATTGAATTTACAAAACACCAGTAAATCCAAAGAATGTTTCCAGGTAAAAGATCGAAATAAATCAATGAAAAATACAAAGCTCTGCCTTGCTTTCTATATGGTTCAACAATGGCGGATAAATTAAGTTATCATTTAAGTGCGGGCCAATCTGTGGATGGCCTTTCTGTAGTACAGAAGAACCTCTTCACACAACCCTACCTTTTTGATGACACTGAGAATATGTTAAGGTTACCATCTTCTTCCCCATTAAAAATTGCCCTAACGGAGTGTTTAAAACTAATGAAAAGACCAGTAGGCAGGCTAAAATATACATGTACATGGTTAGAACAATACAAGAAAGACCTTTTAGATCTAGGTGTCAGTGAGGGTGAAGCTATAGAATATGCCAGAAATAAAATTGAGTGAAAAAATAAAGTGAGGGGTGCTATGTCAAAAAACTGATGTTCAGTATGTACCATGTATATTTGAGAATACATGTATGCAGATAAATGTATTGTTTCCAACATTCACTGAATATTTTACCAAATGCTATTATCTATGTCACAGTGACTTGGATTGTGTCTTAACTGAATGACATATTGAAAGCCTGTGAAAAAACATTCACTTGAAGCTGCCCAGATTTGAACCTTCCACATACCAATAAAGTTGGGCACTTCACACCATTGGCCATTAAAGCTTTCAATTAGGAATGAGGTAGCAACATCATAGAGACAATATCTAAACAAGAATGACATTTTTGGAGTCAGAATTTCTCTGAAAATAATAAAAACTTTGATTTTCAATGTTTTGAAAGATAAGTCATGGTTTTTTATCAAGTTAAAGTGTCAGTTTTATAACTCAATACCATACATAATCATTATTCATCATTTGATTAATTGTAAATCCTCTTTATTCTAGAAATAATATGCCTCTATAATTCCTAAAAAATCATGCATAAATATTACTAGATTACTTGATGACATGACACTCATCAATAGATTACACATGGATAGGTCTTTACTGTATGTTTTAAATGTTAATAACCTTCATGAGAATAGATAATGGCTGACACACAGTACATTCTTTATATTACACAATAATATATTTTATTCGCATGTCTTAATCATATAAAATTAAAATATTGATACATGTTGTTCGAAATACGCCCCTATATCTTACAATTGGTGCAAATGGATTTTGTTTATTTAATCCAACTTTTTTTTAGATAGAAAATGAACCACTCTCTTTTATTTAAGGTAATAGCAATATTTGAAGGTTTTCTTTCCAAAACATGGGGATAAACTGGGTTAAACAGTAGCTAAACATAGAAGGGATATTTAGAAGAAGTAAACATTAATAGGGGGGTACGTCAAGGCTGGTCCCCCCGCCCCCCACCACTACTATTTAACCTATGTCATCCTTCACACCTTCTAGCCTACATGTATATATATGTTGTACTGTAATTTGCAAATAAATTCAAAATGAACTTCAGAGAAATAAGAAGTGTGAGAGGAATAGGAGAAAGAAATGTTAATAACTTATTATAATTATGCAGATGACACAGATAATTGCTGAATGTGAAAAACAGGAAATACTAATTGAAGTTGACCAGAAAGGTAAAGAATATGGAATGAAGATGAATGCAAGGAAAATAAAATCTGTACTGATATCTAAGAAATTAGAGTTAGAAGCTATTGGACAGGTAAAACATTTCATATTATCTAGGTCAAAGAATACACCAAGATGGAAAAGTTGAACATGAAATCAAAAAAAGAATAGAAATAGATAAAGGTGTATATCATAGAATGAAAAATGTAATAGCTAATAGACAAATTAACATTAGGACCCGTAAATTAATAATCAAATGTTCTGTATTGTCTACTTTACTGTATGGGACAGAAACATGGACAGACAGTTGATTGATTACCAACAAGGTTGAGGCGTTTGACATGTGGCTGTACAGGAGAATGCTGAGAATTCCATGGACATAGAGAATGACAAACATTAAGGTGCTTGAAACAGCCAACAGCGAATTTGAGATAACAAATATGACGAGCTACCTAGGCCATATACTAGTAATCAGGCACAATGGACTCCAGAGCTAGAGAGTAATTTTAGAAGGGGAAAGTAGTAGGTAGGAGAGCAAGGGGAAAGCCTAGGGGAAGATGGATCGACGATCTTCTGAGGTTGTCAGGCAGATCCTACACAGCAAATGTACCAGGCAAGCTACAGACAGAAAGAAGTGGCGGTCCATTGGAGTCAACCTCCTTCAAGGAGATGACACTTGATGATGAAAATGTAATAGATCTGCATAAAATCCCAGAAAATAAAAACCCAAATCCCAGTTCCTAAAGAATAAAAAAAAATAGGGGTGCAGATCATTTTTAAAATTTTGTAATCCCAATCCCACATGATTCACCCATAAATCCCAGATCCCAAGTAATTCAAAAGGTAAATCCCAAATCCTCAACAATTCAAAAGGGTGAATCCAAATCCCGGAAAATAAGTAAATTCCAGATCCCAAGAAATCACATTTGTAAATCCTAAGTCCCAAACAATTCAGGAGGGTGAATTCCAAGTCCCTGATACCCCCCCCCCCCCCCCTTCCTTGATAGTCACGATCATTCGAGACTAGGTATAAATGTAAACAACCGGACGCCACCTCGTGAGCACAAAGTGCACACTGCTGAAGATATCAATTATATTGATATGTGGCGCACTCTATTGGACATATGCACCATCCTCAACTTTTTTATTTCCAGGCACCACAACTTCAAGGAAATACATGTAGATGAAAATATGTACCCAAACATTCTATAAATATCAGCCAGGTATTAAATAACCTGAATTATATAATTTTTTATCAAAAATGGAAATGATAAAGATAAAACTGGCTCTGTGGGAATGCCATTTTTTAAAAACAATGTTTACGTTGCTTTGGTTAATATTTCCCGCCATTTTCCTTTACGCCGTCTGTGTAGATCAGATATAAAAAAAAAAACAAAGAACCCATTACAGACCCAGCATTAGATAACAAAGTATAGTAAAAATAATTGGAAAAAATATAGTAGATTAGTGTAGATATATCAGCTTTTTTATTGTTTTTTTGTTACGAATACACAGATATTATTGGTTTTGTGCTCCTTCATTCTCGGAAGTTAGAATATTGATGATGGCTCAGAACTCCCATGAACTCATAAATGACTATAGGTATCAATCGATTTGAGACAGCGTAAAATGCCTCACGAATCCATATTTTGCAACTTCAATAGGGAAAAGAACCAAGAGTAACAGACGCCATTTGCTTTTTTTCTGTTAACAAAGACAACCCAAATAGCACTTGGAAAACTTCTCACAGAAGAACGCTTCGCCAGGTGAACGCCATTGTTTTGCAAGTTAGGGAATATTTACCAGACGGCTTAACATTTAACAAGCGAAAGTACACCAATACTCAAATTCACATTTGCAGTGAATGCTACTGTTATAGCTAGACCTGCTAATGGGTAGCTAATTTTAACACGGACGAATATTATCAGTTTACCAAGATTTATTTTGATATTTCAGCACAGTTTAGGCAAATACGCTCTTCGTTGGTGATATAAAGTAAGTTTTTTTTAAATCTAATTATTATAATTCATATGGTCATTTAGGCAACGCATGTTGTGACCGTTTGCTCACAAATTAACAGCTTGTCATATATATTATGCCACTGTGGTCTTGGATTGAGTTCCCTGGATCTGGTGAATTAAAAAACACAGTCACATTTTTCAAGGCACTATGTAGTGCAATGTGTCGTACATTTGCGAAAGATAGAGCGAAGAGGGGGGAGGGGGTGACCTGAATCGATGCAATATTGATACTGCTACTGGCTTAGAGGAGTTCCATTGAGAGCGATATACAGAGACGATCATATTGATTTATGAGCTGAGCTGACTTTGAGATTGCATTTATGAACAACTGGCACTTTTCTTTGAATATTTTCCCATCATCACCCAAGACTGCTATACAGTACTTTAATCGTAAATCATGCTCTTCCTTTCTTTCTTTTATTCCCAAACCTACACTAGATGGCGTCACTAAAGTGTCAAAAAACCAAAGACAACTTCATTGCCATTGCTGTTGCAAAAGACGTTCAAGGATTAAAAGAACTGATCAAAGCAGACTGGAATGTCAACAAAAAATATGAAGGAAGCTTCCCCCTTACATCAAGTATGATGCCTCCCTCCAATAGTTCCTACTTTTACCCTATCCATGCTGTAGTCAATTTAGGCTGGATGGAGGGAGTGGAGATGCTGCTTCAAGCAAAGGCAGATTTAGAAAAGTTTGATTATCAGGTGTGTGTATAGATATTTATTTTTTATCACAGAATATCATCTTAATTATAAAATATTATGCAGAATTAAAATGAATGATGAGATGATGTGAATGAAACATGATCTTTTATTTTGGTAATAAACCTATTAGCAGTCTCGTGTACACAAAAGGTGTGTATAATATGCAGAGGCGCCACCTTTTTTGTGCATTTATCACATTATCAAGACAAACACACAACTGAACATTGCCATTAAAGATGAAAAACTGTTAATATTATGAAACAAACGTTATATTATTCTATTTCTTGTTTCCTTCATTTTAGCATGTAGGCAAAAGAGAATGGTGTTACACTCCTCTCATGTGGGCCGCAAAGAATGATTCTAATGACATTTTGAAAGCTTTGATAGAAGGTGGATCTAGTGTGAATGCACAGGACCCTATCACACAGCAATCAGCATTGCTATTATCTGCATTAAATGCCAGTGAGAAAGCGGTCCAGCTCCTGCTTGGGAAGGGGGCCAAAGTGGATGTAGTGTCATGTGATCATGGCCAGACACCCTCGACACCATTATTAGCTGCGGCACAAACATTCTATTTCCCGATGTTTGCAGACGAAGAGGAGGAAGTGGTGAGGATCCGTGAGTCGGCTCTGAAAGTAGTGTCGCTGCTTCTTGATCATAATTGCGATGTGACTCTTCACCATAAGACGACTGAGCAAGAAGATGATCAAAGCGTCTTTGTAGCGTCTAGGTGTAAGGATCCAAGAGTTCTGGAATTACTGTTAAAAAATGGAAAGTGTGACCTTAATTCTAAAGATAAGAGAGGAAGGACACCTTTTGGGGAAGCTGTCAAAGAAGGAAGTATGGCTAATGTTAAACTTATGCTTTCCAAAGGAATCAAAGCTCCAAATAGCATCCAGACAGGATGGGATAAGGAGGATTTTAGAAATCCTATAACTGTGGCATTAGAAAATAATTATTTTCAGTTAGTTAAGGTTCTTGCGGATAATGGCTGTGTCCTTGATGAAGAAGCTACTGTTGTCTTAAAAGAAAAATGCTTTAACCTTGAGAATAACGACCTTTCGAAAGCAAAGAAAATGAAATTAAATGATGCAAAAACAGACAGTGATGATGATGATGATGACGTTGTTGATGATGAAGATGATGATGATGACTGTGTTATCATTGATGATGGAGAGGATGATGATTATGATGATAATTTTGATGACTACAACTTGACAGAAGATGACAAAAGTGTGCTCTCTGGTTTAAGGGACACTTTGTTAAACACAGAGTTGCCAAGGAAAATCCCCATAGCAACTGTTGTTAAGGAATAATGAAATGGCCAATTATAATGCTAGGTATTTTATAGGTCAAAATGAAAAAGTGACTTACATATTTGTTTTGGTTTTATATCAACAATATTTCATCGCGTGCACACTTTAAAGTATTTCATCACAAGTGACTTGTGATGAAATACTTTTGTTACAAAAACAAAACCAACATGAAGAGAAGTATTTTTCGATTTCTTTTGTTTTATATTTTATCCTAGAAAAGAAAAGAAAATATTTAAGAATATTGTCCTTCAGAAATATAGATATATATATACTTTGTGAAAGGATATATAGACTGGATCAAGAAAAATAAGGAAAATTCAAGAAATAATGCAAAAAGAATTAATACAAATGAATAGCCACTATATACTGCAATTATTTATTTTTTATTGATATTTTTAGCTTTTTTATACAGGGTAGCCTAATCAGCTTAAAGTAGTTTTCCTGTTTTACATACATTATGATACAAATAATTATGCAATATGTTCATACTATACAGTAAAAAAAGCATATGAAAGGAGAGAATGTATAAAATAATACAAAATAAAGTATGATAAAGCAGTTATATAATTATATGACCATTTTTTTAAAATTCATTGAAATAATTTTGTTTGAACAAAGTTTTGAAAAAGGTACTGAATATGAGTTGACTAGATTATCTGGTAATGTGTTCTATATAAAAAAAAATAGATATGTGTATTTTAAGTTAAATAAAGAATAGCTCAAGTAAATCAAAGTTTCAAATATTCTTTTCAATTTATATACCAATGTACTTTTTTGATGTTGAAAACCCTTGAGTACATGTCAACAATGAACACCTTCAGTAAACATCACACGTCATGTCGCTTTGCTATATAGCATGATACTTCAACTGATGTAGAAGCCTTGATAGGGGCTATATGTGAATGTTGTATACTGTAAACGTAGATAGATAAATAGACAGGACTTCACAATAAGACGTTATCATATCAACACTTGTGTGTTGATATGTTATGTAGCTAGAGATTCATCTCTATCATTTGAAAAGTTAAGTATAAACAAAGATAAAAAATAATGATATTTATTTTCAGATAATATTTCATTTGTTTTGAAAGAAGTTCAAAGAAATGTTAAATGTACCTTTTTATATGATCAATTTCTATGCTCAGACTCCAAGTTCAGAATGAGCTTTTGGAGAGCTTTGAAAAAAAGTTTATTTCTTTGACATAAAGCACCTAAGTTTATCAGAAATTGGCTTCCTTTCAAAAAAAATAAAAAAACATCTTAACTTCAAGACATGCTGCATTTTGATTGAAATCAAATTATCAATCAAATAGTTTCATCCACATTGTAAAAAACTCTGACTTGTCTATGCTGCCATCTTTGTTGTAGTCAAAATCTTCCACCAGGGAGCGTGCCTGCAGTTCACTGAGAGCACATTCCTGTATTAAAGTCTCCACAAGTTCACTGGCATCTAAATCACCACTGTTGTCTTTATCCAATTCTTTAAATTTTAATTCAAGGTCACATTTTCTAGAAAGATAGAAGACAAAAAAAATATTATGACAGTTGATAAATGATGACAGATTGACCCAGTTAATTTTCATTGGAGTAACTTTGGATACTCTTGTCTTAACCATTACAAAAGACAGAGTATTAAAAAGGAGGTTGCACCATGAATGATGATATAACAAAGATGTACACAATACTATCATATTAAACACAACTTGATAAATGCTAGGATATCCAAACAATTTCACTACTTGGGAAGGATGCACCCTATCCGTTGGCTTCTAATCCTATATTTGGATCTCTAATGAATTAATTGTCTCAAAACATTCATTCATTATTATGTACTTGATTAAAGCTGATCTCTATTGAATATATTTCAGCCTAATAGCAGTTTATTCACTTCTCGATGCCATAATTTTTCAAACAAAGTAGCAACAATGAATCTGTGTGCAAAGTTGGGTTATTAAAATGTCTTTACAGTTTTGATTTAATTTGATTGTCTTACTTACCTTGCTTTTATACCAGAATAGAACTCCACAAATTCTCCAAAGTCCACCATGTTGTTACCATCGTGATCATACCTTGTAACCATGGCTTCTAAACAAGTCTTTGGCAAACCATTGAACACTTCTCCAAGAATAATAACAGCATTTCCAGGGGTCACAAACCCTGAACCTTTAGGGTCAAATTTTAAGAATTTTGGCTGCAGAAGTTCTTTTCTAATAGAGAAATACAAACATAATTATTCCACAATTTCACATTGTTCTCTAGGTAATGGGTAGACTAGATGTATTTATAATGATGTACATATGTGTATCATAAGACCCTTTTCTGTTCTTTAATTGCTTCCTTTACAAAAAGTATGACTTTTGATGTAAACTACTAGTCAGCTGATCAGGTCAAGGACATGTCTTGCCTTACGTTTGTGTCCTTGGGAAAGCTACTTTGTCCAAAATTCCCTTTCCAACGAAATTGAAGATGGGTCTCAGGTAAATACGGGAAAAGGAGCCATAACATTTCTGTTAAGGGAAGTGAAAGCTCTCCTATTAAAGCTTATGCTACAGAAAATAAGAGACAAGCATTGTTCTTTTGGGCTTAAGAATGACTCTACTTTTACTTATACATCTCCACCACTGCTTTGAATGTAGTAAAGCCATACTCAAGCCAATAAGGCCCACCAGAGTGGTGCTTATCACCGGTTTCTATAGCACAAGCGACGAGAGCTTTCACTCCCTCTGGACAGGATGCTAGTCTATTGCAGGTTACTTTCCCAGAATATTTCTGGTACCCATGTAAAGTTTCCTGGGTGAAGAAGGGATATTGGGACTAAGTATCTTTCCCAAGGACACAGACATGGGGCAAGGCGGGGGGCTTTGAAAGCATTTTGATAATTCTAGGGGAAATCAGACATGTATATTTAGTAAAAAGTGCTCATGCCAAGAACTCTTAATCAACACCTTTCACATTTCAAATTAAATTTTGATTTTCCTTACATGCTCCTAATTCTTCTGTTTAACAAGACCAACTCTAGACTTGACACTTTCCCGTCATTATTTTTGTCAATGGTTAGAACAAATCTTTTCGCCTTGTCTTGTGACATCTTAAGTTCCTGTTCAACATATGCAGTAGCCTCTAAAAGTGACACAAAATTGTCATCATCTTCTTCGTTCTTGTCACAAAGCTCTGCTTCATTGATACTTCTGTCATCATCATAGCCATCTTTGATTTGGCTGATAGTGATATACGTGACGAAGAGAAAATAAAGAAAAGATTTATGACACTTGACTGCTTGATTTATGAAATAATCTTATTTAGGCTCATACTTAGTTGATGCACACAATTTAAGGATGGAAGAGAAAGTTTTTTTCTTTATCTATACACTTCTTTTACCATGATAACATATTTGAGACCAATAAAAGTATACATGTATTGTAAACTTGGGCAGTTTATCAACCATCATTAGATATTACTCAAACTTCAGGTCACTTTGTTTTTTATAACACATTGGGAACCCCTGGAGCCAGTATCGATTAACTATGTACTTAAATATAAGTAGGACTTTTAAGTTCTACTGAATTAGAATTCAGTAGTCAAATATCAAATATGAACACTTTTTTTTACCAAAGAAAGGGATAGGGCGGCTATTTTAATATTTTGGGACAATATGCTCAATGCATATAGAAAAAACTTAGACCAGGCCCCAATAACATGATTAAAAGAGGATATATAACTTCTGATGTTTACTAAATGGTAGATTGAAATAAAGATAAAAAAATCCAAATTGGTTGCCATGTGCATGCTATTGTAAAGTTGTGATATGATTATGACTTCTTGTTTTGAATCAAATTGATTTATTTCTTCTGGTTGCATGACACACTCATATTTGAATTGTAAAGAAATTATGCGTTTGAGAGATTATTATATTGCCTTCTGAAAATAAGTACTTCCTATATGTGTAAAGTCAATGCATAATAATCAACCATTGACAATGGGAAATGGCAGGTATGCAGTCAAGAAAAAATGGTAAAATTACTTTTAAGTCTGTCCTTAATATAACACCAAATTTGAATACAATTGGGGGGGGGGGGGGCTCGGTTTACCAGATGGCCATGTTAAGTTAGAATTAATTCCTTTGGTTGCTTTACAAATCAGGAACATTCCATGGCACCTGACCAAATGAGCTTATAGGTTGTAGAGGTGATATTCATTCAATTTCATAGGTAATAAGATATAGCATGGTGAACTTATAGACATAAAAATAGGGATATTTTTAATTAAATGCTATCATAATACCTATATACAA
>JAVSBT010122546.1:4292-15109 GCA_033118115.1 Pharyngocirrus eroticus
TCTGAAATCAACATGGCAGAATTTATGACTGATACTTTTTTGTTAGTGAAATGTTCATAAATCCAATTGAATTTCCCGCACTGAAACATATACATTTTTGCATGCCTTTTGGGAATTGTAACACTGTTCAAGATGTAACAAATGAGACGAAACACAAAATGTTTGGAAACAGTTTGGCTATTATTATTCAAATCAATATTTCTACTAAAACCACTAGTGTTATAAGGTCCCTACATCATGCAAGTTCAAATGAAAGGTTTTTCAGTTTATGGAAGCAATTAGTCAAATTCCATGCGAGATTTTATCATCAATTACTAAAGCTTCATGTCAATTAACGTAATAGTCTTAGTTATACAAGACTGTTTAGCATTTCATGTCTTCCAATGCCATGAAATAGAGAAAACATGAAACCAAATCCTTCAATGTTAAGGTTGAGTTTTTATAGCTATATTTGGAACCGATAACCTCTTTATAGCTCTTTATTTCTCACCAATTATAAATGTATACTAGTATCTACGTAACAAAAATTATGAATTGCAAAAAAATGGGTGGGTCCATTGACCAATTAATCAATTTGAAACAACTTTGGAAATATGATCTCACAGAGATAATTCTATGTGGTCACCAAGAGATATCACATGAAGTTTTTTTTATCTGTGGTGTCATTCACGAGTGGTCCCAGGGATGTCACAGAGTTTTTGTTTATTCCTACCCTAAAATATATGCATATTTTTCTTGAGGATAAAATTAATATGAGAGAACTCGAGTAAATCAGATTCCTGTTTACCTGGACTTAGTGACATTTAATTTGTCTCCCAGTGCCTGTAGTGTTATTTTAATATGGAAAGAAACAAAACAAAGTTGATTAAACACATAAAGCATTAATATTTCTCCTGTTTTGATGTTTTTATTTCCTTTTCAAATGCTTCATCTCCAAGAAGTCATGACATAAAAACATTCTGAAAAGGTAATACTTGACACAATACCCTAGCAAACATCTAGTCTCATCAAGCGAGGTTCTGTAGTTCTTTTGATTTTCATATCGATCGAGACACAATAAATCACCATGCGATATCAGATGCCAGATAGAAGGGGAAACTTTTAATCTTATTAGATACATGCAATAGTCCTTGTAAAGTTAACCAAGCCTTCAAACTAATAGTGTCTGGCCAAACTAAAGCCTGAGTTCCTAATGACTGGTGCAACTACTACCTTCAACTCGTCTAAGCCTGGCTCCAGCTGGATTTATTTATGGATTACTTGCAAAGGTGAGCCTGATCAGCATCCGAGCAGGAGAAGTGACTTGAATAGCATATATGTGGCTACTGAAAACAAGACTGGGTAATGCTTTAAGATCAAAAGAGGAGATTTTATGTTTTTTGTGTGATTTGTAGTGAAATGTAAATGCCCTAGCTACCAAAGACAGAACCTCTCTAGTAAAGGGACCATTTCTGTGAAATTTATGTTGTGGCCCTAACATGCCTGAGTACTGTTAAAGATTTTAAATATGTGTTTGCAACTAACTATCAAATTTGCAATAAAATTTCACATTGTTATTATAATTATTATTTTATATGATAATTATAATTGTAACCAAAATATTGCAAACTATAATTATCCTAAGCATAGAATATATAAATCCTCTATTTCCTTCATTAATTCTGCCCTAATTACCCTTTTGCTTATTAAGAGATTTTGGCTTGGCTTGGAATTACAAACATTAATATTTGATAGTCAATCAGGGTCTGGTAATTGGCATAAGATATACAATCCTACATATATTATTCCTTGTGTTTGATTTTTCTCATCCTTGTGTCATGCTACTTTGAACTCTTTGACATCAAAGACAACGCAAAACAAAGGACTATGGAAAATGTTAGCCATTTCAGTCAATAAACCTTACACTTTACATCATCTTTTATTCAATACTTTGTCTTATGTTCTTGGGGTAGTGGCCGGCCATTGCAGAAATCATTATCAATAAGATATACCCATAGAACTTAATCCCTCTTATCATGGGATGGCCTGTGTAGCCTGAACCTGTACTGAAAAATTGGGTGTTATCCAAAAGATAACTTTTCCAACCTGTGACTGTAAATGAACTTTGATTATGAATAAGTATGATGTAGTTTAGTTCTGGTAGTAGGATGTAGCTTCATGAGCTTCTGTTGAAGTACCACAGAATTGGCTCCCTAGCAATAAATGTCTCCAAAATGTGTGATGTCCCAGTTGAACATTTTTGTGATGTCCCAGCAGGACATTTTTATGATGTCCCAGCAATCTCTTTTATGAGGGAGTTTAATAATGCATCTACTGGAATAAGAACGTGCAATTATTTTCCAAAATACATGTATGCCTTCTCTTTTTTCATGATTTATTCTTTACTTTTACATAAAGTAGTTTATTCACCTGCTATCATTTACATTTTCTCTTTAATATTTCAAAAGTATCGTGGCTTATTGTGGGTTCAGAATCTGTAACATTCAATTTCACTGTGAATTCAAAGGATTTCTTTTTGGTTATTACCCTTTTATGGTTATCAAGTTTTGCTTCAGGGATACAGACAATATTTTTTAAATCTTCACTTTTTTATATTTCATTTTCTAGTTTAAAAAAGCTAAGTGCCATGAGCTTAACGTGTAAAAAAAAAAAGTAAATTTGCAAGTTGATCAAAATGCAGTGGCTTCGTCTCCACGAAAGGCTCTGTATTTTGTTTTATTTGATATTCTAGCTTGAAAGAGTTAATAGATCATTCTGTCATAATGTTTGTAAAGATTGATCATCAGTTTAAAGTGTTCTGATGTGTGATCACAGATCAGCATGAGTTAGAAAATGTGCTGTTAACATAGCAAATAGAAAAATGAAAAAACTTCTTTATATACGTCATTCCTGACATGTATAGCTGTCATTTAGATCCTTTAAAAAGTCCTTTTTATGCACTGAGCAACAGTTGCGAAGCTGATATTGACACATTTCAGAGTTATTCTATCTTCTAAAAATTAATACTTAGGAACAAACAAAGAAAAAAACATATAAAGGAAGGAAGGAAGAGAAACACATGTTGCAGGAACTATTTTCTGTTTTATCACTTGTTTCAGATGGGGGCCCTAAAAGGAGGCTAAAAATAGGATCAACCTTTTAATGGATGTCCAAAGGGATTATTGTGGTTATTAATGACACAAAGCCATGCTCTGTGTGGTTATAAGCCTTGTCAGTATGCCTTCATATCTATAAATCAGAAATATGGGCTTAGATTTGGCCAATCAGTTTTCTTGTGATAGAAACTATTTCAAAAGAGGGTCTGTATGATGTAGGTTTTGTTGACAATAAGCTTCATTTATTCCTTTTAAGGCCAAGCTGAATATTGACAATCCAGAATAAAAGACAGTCCATTCAAACACTCTGCGTTAGTGCAGTGATGTAGTAAAAAAAAAATCCTACGGGAAAGAGATTTCCGCTTCCATACTACAGTAGATGTTTACAGTAGGAGGGATGGCAAAGAGCTCCACTGAGCAATTACTGTCATATACTGCACCAATGCATGCTAAAATAGGATCAACTTTTAATTAAGGAAAATTGGATTGTACTTTTGCACTTGCTGGAGAATCAGTTTTTCTGGAGATTTGCCTTTACATCAGTTATGATTTGCAGTTTTTCTGGAGTCATTTATTCATTACTCAGGATGATTTGAGTTAAGTAGGCCATGATAAGGATAGTCATTTTTTAGGACAATTTAAGGACAATTTCTTGTATTTCACATAATTATATTCACTAGGATTTCTAGGATTTTCCAAACATTGTTCTCTTGACTGAATAGGCGACCTGATATAAGGCAAGTCTTTTTCTTTTCTTGTTGATTTCCTTTTCATGGGGCTGTGTTAATTTCTGATAGTTAGAGTAGACATGAATTCTCTCAGAATGGCATATACAAAGAACACAGAAAGCAAATTACCAAAAACTTTGGTGGTTAAACACACTTTTGGAATCAATTCAACAACTTTCTGTACATCCATGTTGTATAAAAAGAGTTTCTGCATTGATTCCAAGAAAGTTTTTTAACCATGCACGGACAATGTTGCCCACTCTGTCTATCAAACCAGGGCCACATTGGAAGAAAGTCACTGATTTTCACTGGTTATTAATACATTATCATTACAAGTAATTTATTTTATTGCATAAAAAATATCAACAAGACGATGATGTGTATTAAAGGCAATTTTCTTGCATTCAAACTGTATTCTTTTTATTTTAGAATTGTGCAACAAAAAAATTGTTGATGAGCGTAAATGGGATTAGTTTACAACCTCATAACATTGTAAACATCTCCCTTTTAGAGACTAGCCATAACCATCCCTCATCACACATCGGGGAGGATTTGGTTTCTACATGTGGTATTTAGTGCGGCAGAAATACTTCATTTTGTCAATTTCCTATGTCATTAGGGTTGTTTTCTCCCAGCTAATTCACTGTGGGCTTTTTTTATCGGAAGATTTATTAGAACGAGTTTAAAAGAATGAGAAAAAAATACTATACAATGAAACCACAATAGAAATAATCACAGTTACTCTTAAGAGTTTAGTGTTTGTACAATGGTGGCTGGATTTCTAGGAAGATATTTGAATGAAGATAAATCTTCTTTATCGCTTAAACTTTGATGAAATGTTTTTATTTTGATGAATTGTAGCAGAGATTGGTTCCATTTTCATCTAATCTATGATAATTTTGTCAATGGTTTTGTCCCTGTTCTTGTTTTAATTCAATTTCAGCATTTCAAATAGCAATACCTACGCTAATTGCATATTCTAATATTGGCAAACATTCCTAAAAGTATACTTCAAATTCAAAACGTGCTTTACTCCTATATGTATCATGTATGGAAATTAAAGGGATGAAAAAGCGAGAAGTGCTGAGTGAAAGCTCATAAACAAAATGTCCGCCATTTAGTCAAACTCAAAGTCACATCAAATCATTCTTCATTATTTGTCGGGTATCATTATATTCATATATGCACTATGAGATATGACTTGATCCATTAATAACTCATCATCTATTTGCATTGTATTGTCCATTCATATCGCCACAACAAGTGCAAGTGACCATCTGTGTCTGTATGAACAGAATCACTCTTCAGAAAGAAAACACATTAAATTGTTGTGAACTAATTGATATCTATGATAGTCTTAAAGGTCATGTGCTAATCTCTTTGTTATAGGAGGATGGCTACTGTTCATTGGCGTGATTCTAAAGAACACTCATTAGCTACCAGCCTTGTTTACTCATGTATTTTTGTTTTTTTGTGTAATCTTGTATTTGAGTTATTGGAAGCACCTTGTACCTGAGTTTTAGTTCCTAGAAGTGGAGTGTAACTGTAAGGACTTTCTGTCATTTCTGGCAGGAAATTAATGTGTCGCACAAAGTCATATGATTTGTCAAGTAGCAAGAGTTGTTGAAATTGATATTTCCCTAGTAAATAGATGCTCATATTATGTAAAATAACTTTAATTGGCTTATATACTATAGCCATGGAAGCACGCTTTGAAATACCTTCCAAGTAAATATGAATTTATTAAGAAAATTTTGCACTTCTACTCCTAGCAGTACTTCCTATACAACTCAGTAAAATATGATTTTATCAAAGCATAGGATTTTTATTTTAAACTTTGAGCATCTCTCGCACTTGCTAATATAACTAAAGCCCACCAATCTAAGCAAAACCAGCTATATCACCTGTTGTTTGGCAGCATCTCATTCTCAGTACAGAATCACTCATAGTTGAATATGCATAAATGGAAATTGAATAACGGACAAAAATGCTTGTGGGTGAAATTGATTCTGGCTATTTTTGCATCAAGGAAGAGTCTAGGGAAATGATCAATGCTATTTCCATAGTTTAATTACATCTTGAGGAAAAAAATTCTCTGTTGGCTCACAGCTAATGCTTCTTGGTTATTCTTTATGCAGGTACTAGGTGGGTACCAGAATGTGCCTTATTCTCAATGGGTTGACTAATCAGTCATGTATACTTCCCCCTTGCTCCTTGCAGATTTCTTCCCACTGGCTTTCTGAATATTTTAAAGCATTTTCTTTATACATATTTATTTCAGTGAAAAAAGCTAAGAAGGCAGTTGACAAAGTTGTCTTGAGTTCAGAAGCCTGTGGGTCTGATCTAAAGCAATTAATGCCTCGTATTTGTGACCTTCGTGGTGTTTTTTTTAACCCTTGTAATGTCAGTTCATAACTTTGCCAAAACAATAGCTCTGATAGCATTAATTTGGCATTCTTCCAGTCCTTGCATGCCTATAGCCAGGAAAGGATGTGTGTGTGTGTGTGTGCCTTAAGTTAAGACAAACCTTTTAGTCCAAATGACCTATTGGGACAAAATTGTTAACTAACAAAGGTGTAGAAATACTAAATCATTAATTAAAGCGCTGTTCTGAAAAAAAATTGATGGCCCTGAGTTTATGATTTGCCTTCTTGGGACAATTAGCCAACACCCTCATCCCCACATCACTTTGGGAAATACAAGGTGAATAGAAAGTATTATTGCCCATTCCTCTTTTATTGTAACCCACTCCCCTCTTTTGTAAACATGGATTTGGGCCTGATAGTCTAGCGTTGGGCCAAGCAAATGTGCCTTATACTAGACTAATGGGATATATAGCCTGCTAGTCTACATCCTATAAGTAGTTGAGTTTTTTTCACCCTGTTATAAAAGAGAAGAAAATACATCATATTAGGGCTGGTTTTATAGCCATAAATAAAGCCAACTCTATGAGTGGGTTAAATATAGGTATTACTTGCAGGTGCTCTAGGTTACTTCTCAACCATTGTTCATTGGGTTTTTTCTGTAGGGGAAACAAAAAAATCTTCCTTATGACCATAAGCCTTTACACAACGACAGATAGCTATGATTGTAAAAAAAATATGGCAATGGATGATAAAAGGGAGTCATAACATGGCATTAACTTGTCTAGTGATACGAAGACGACTTTACAATGGCGGTCATACCCTCAAATCTTCAAACCAATTTCACAGACTGTTAGTTTGCCATTGTTTTTTTGTCTATTGTACTTTTCCCTTGATAGTGTAAGCTTGAGTGAGGTCTGGATTTTTAGGTCATCTTGTTTTATCTTTTTTTTTTTTTTGTGTCTTGTTTTAAGGGAAAGCATGAAGTCAAAATCTAGAAAGAATTATTTATTCTCTAGACATATTGTCTACTGCTTGTTTTTAAGTTTAATTGGAGTAAACAATACTGATTAAAACATTGGTTGTAAGATTTAGACAAAAGGGACCTTTGCATAGACAATCATTTATGTCTTTGAACAAGACCGAGTGCTTCAGAATTGTCCTCTGTATGGTGGTTGAAATATTTATCTTTTAAAACTTTTGATACAAGAAATGAAAGAAAATAATGCAAAAATCATACAAGATTTACAAGAGTTATTAAGAAGTCTGATATGTATTTTAACCCCTTTACTGACAGAGGGACATATATGAATCACACAATATATATTACCTACCATTGTTTTGTTTGAAATGGACAAAGGGGATTGAAGAAAAGTATTGTAGAATTGAAACATCCACTCAATTCGGAACATTTTATTTGAAACAAAACTTTTCATCCTAGAGATTTTAGAGGACATGTTTAAGAACATGTGTCTTAGCTGAACCATGAAATTACTTTCTTGTTGATCATGTCAAAAAGTCTACAGTTGCTGACAAAAACAAATGGTTGATTTATATGATAAGCACTAATATTCTCCTGTTGATCTTCTATAGGATGTTTGGACTCGTTTTGCATTAAGTCCTAGATTTATCCCAAAGGCATTCAGGCTTGTCTTTGTGTTTCAGCATTTCTTGAAGGCATTCTGCAAATGACAAATTGTAAAAGACTTGTCACAAATGAAAGGGAAACATGATGGAAAAAGATGAGACAATTAACAACCTGTCTCCAAAGATTTAGGGGCGGAAGGGAGAGTCAAAAACTGGGGTATTACACTGTCCTGTTTTTTGCCCATGCTACATATTTGAGATTTTTAATCAATGTGCTTCTACAATGTAATTACCTTTTTATAATGTTTTCTAATCAAAGTTTCTTTCTATGGTTTCAAATGGATTGATATAGTTTGTCCAATAGGTCCAACTGGATGAATTATCTTTTTAACAGCAAAACTTATGGAAGTAGTTATACTATAGATATAAGTGAACTGTCATGGTTGGTTATACAACATATTAACCTCCTTTTTTTATTCTTGTACAGGTTTATGTTTGTAAATTATATTTGAAGGGTTTGACTAAAAAACAAAAATTAAATAATCAAGTGTCTTATTTTTTTATTTCTAGAGGCAATGACATCCTGAATCCTAACTATATCTTTAACATAATGGCAACTAAGGATGGGAAATTAACGGTGTCAAATTGACCCCATTTTTCTTTAAGGCAGGATCATAGGGTGTGGGGCTTACTTAAGATCCGTGTTTTGGTTGAAGCAAACTATAGATTGAATGCAATTAGCATTGATTTGTTTACCATTACAGTATTTTTAGAACAAAGGATTTTTTATGAATGGTTTACGGCTTTAGATGTTTCTAAATTTGGAAAATGACCTTGGGAAGCCTATCAAAGTTGAAGGGTAAATTAAAGAAGGTCTCATTGAAAGATAAGCACATAATATTGCCATGTAAAGACTATTGAAGGTGAAAGATGAAAGCTCTATCTATATGTGTTATGAAAAACATTTACTTAGGTCCGAGCTCCTGGAGGTACATTTGATGTTGTACATGTGGATATATTTTGATCTTCTTTTGATAATTGATTTTTTTAAATCTTTTAATTACTCCTTTATTTACAAACTCATTTGCATATGTTTTATGCTGATTTAGGCCTTTCAACTTTTTTGATAATTACCCATTTCCATGCTTATTTTCTTCTTATCATCCTGTAATCTTTTTTTTTTCATATCAATTCCATAAGATGAATGGATATTCCCTTCGATATGGAGCTTCTATTTCCTTTATACTCTTTAACAACATAAAAAAACAACCTAAGGGTTACAGTGACCTTGATGTACTGAGATTGCTATTTGCCATTGAAAAACACTATTTTCAATAAAGTTAATAGGCCAAACTGCCATTGGAAAATATGTTTTTTGAATGTTTGTTTTCAAAATGTCTGTTAAAAGGTTTGTTTTTGTTTTGTTTGTTTGTGTTTTTATCTTTTAATTTCCCTATTTGCTGTTGTTTTTCTAAGATGACCTACAGCCCATTTGCTAATTTTTTTGTTTAATTTCAACATGGTCACCTTCAAACAGACAGGGAAAGAATTATGTTGAAATATAATTGTGGGTGAAGAAATATTCATCCAAGCTTTTTAGATGAGGCAAGAGGGTAATGATATAAATATTTCTTACACCAAGACCATACCACTGGGAGTTACTCTATGAATAAGTAGTCCTTTTTTATGAGGTATGCAAAAAAAAGAGACATCAAGCTAATTACCGAGACAACATGGTATGAAATGTCATTGAAATACTGAACAACCGTCTTTGAATTTAATCATCAAAGTATGAAATCAATTAAATGGAAGAAAATGACCCTGTGTATCTAACTGTTCACAGGGGATTAAAATCATTAAGACTTGTGACAATCTGCTTCATCAATAAATAATCTCATGTTGGTATCCTGTAGCTTATTATAAAAAATACAGTGAAACATAGCTTTCCTTCACTGCAGTACAGTTGGGATGGTTGCTTAATGGTTAAGTATGTATAGCGTTATATGGCAGCAAATGCTCTGCCATCATAAATGTTGGCAGCATTAGTAGCAAGAAAAGTAAGTACCTTCTTTTGCAACTATTTTTGTGAGATGTCTTGATGGGAATGGTCCTTTGATAGGTTTTACCTTCTTTGAATTTGACCAAAACAAAGTTTTTTAATTAAATTTTCTATATATCTGGGTCTGGTTTCTAGGGGAGCATTGTATTGGTAGAATCATAACATTTGAAGTTTCTAATTACCTTGTGTAATTTATTAATGGGTTAGCATCCATGATGATTGTTGTCTTGTCTATAGGTATTGTCATTTTTAAACTTGTGAAAATAGAGAATATACAAGTTGAACACAATGTATATTTGTGAACAAAAATGAAATTTTCATTGATATTGCCAAAAGGGGAAGCATTGAAACAACTTTCTAAAGTGTATTTGAAATTCATTTTACCATTCACTATTCAGACTCTACAATAGAGTATATATATATATTTCAATATGGCATCTATATGGTGACATAAACAATTTATGAACAGTCTAGAATCTTTGTCAGTCACTTTTGAATTTTTGAAAAAAACGACAGCCCTTTCTCCTTTTAAGTGGCAATGTCTTTTCTTCCATCTTTCCTTTATTGTGAAGATTGGCTTAGATTTGTTTGATTGTTGGCCTGTCATTGGGTTCTTGAATTTCTAATTTGATGTCAAAACATGAGGATTTTCGTTTGAAAACAGCAAGATTGTACACGTCTCCCACAAGATATTAGCAACTTTGACATGTCTTTTAAATAGATTGTGCATGTAATCCATTCCTGGAAAGGCAAAAAAATCTTTAGCCTTACAGAAAAGAATTAATTTCCAAAATTCCTATAAATCAGGTTGATCAATGTATCTCAAAAGTTCTGTGATTAAGACTCAAGGAATATAAAGAAATTGATATGCATTGCTTGGCAAAACTTGGATTTTTTTTCTTGTGATTTATTGCAAAGTTCTTGAAAGGTTTTCTGTTTTCTTTTCTGGTCTGATTGTTGTAACAATAGATTCTTGTTAAAAAAA
>JAVSBT010122657.1:4405-15108 GCA_033118115.1 Pharyngocirrus eroticus
ACACACTTGCATGTATAAGAGTCGACTCCATCCTGACATGTTCCATCATGTTGACATGGGTTTGAGGCACACTCATCAGTGTTAATACAATTAAATGGATTTTTTGTGCATTGTATACTATCACTTTGTTTGTCACATTTTGCATGACCTTTACATTTTTCATATTCAATGGTATGACCATTGTTTTTCCAAGCACAGATTATATTTTCCACTCTCACAGTACAAACGGGGTTTTGACACATATCCCGGCAAAAAGATCCAATGTGTACTTGAGCTAAAAATATGAAGTAAAAATTTGCAATTTTAAATTGACATTTTGACAACTTGGCATAGTTATGTCAGTTAGCAAAACTTCTTACAAAAACAATAAAGTGATACATGTGATATGATTTAACTGAAAACTAAAAACATTAAAGGAAAGCTATATGCAATTTACAAAATTTGAATTGGTTACATTTTTTACCCTTTATGTCTAAACGATAAAACCCTATCCATCATTACGACACCACGATGGATAGGGTTTTATTGTTAAGACACCATACAGAGGTCTTCCATCTTGAATTGGTGCAGTAGCTACTCTAGCCTTGCATAGCATGTAATATAATGCATGCATACTTTGAATGAGTGCTTTGAAGCTTGGACCCTTTGTCGTGTACATGATGCAGACTTTTCTATACAAATGTGTACATTCAAAACCTGCCCCCCCCCTAAAAAAAAGGAAAAAAGGTGGTGTCCTGGTTTGTAATTATAGTAATGTTGTGAGGGTCACTGCCTGGTATTGAGATGATAAAAAACAAGAAGGGGATAAAGTGGTAGAAATTACCTCTTACCTATGTTACATGTCAAGGTTTTATTAGCTGCATCAAATTGCCATCCTCCATGACAATTATCTCCCTCAGTTCCGTCTGGATTAAGCCAGGCCACTAAAATGAGCAGTAGAAATTTTCAATCTTTGCATTTTATTATATAGATATTACATATTCATCATCAGAGTATTAACCTATACTGCAGAAAATCAACAGAAAATGTTCCTGTTGATTTTCTGCAGTTAAATACCCTGATGATGAATATGTAATATATTTGAAATTCTTCAGTTCAGGACTCATTTATTCGTCTATATAGACATGATGGCAAAATTTTCTACATGAGCATTGTTATCACAGAGCCTTTGGGATGTGTGATAGGCCATGTCTCCAAGTATCATTGTAAATTAAAAAAGTGCTATTATCTTTTGGTTTTTTTTAATATATAAATGCTCAAAGCTACAAATTAGTGCGGCCATTTTTCAAAAAATGTTGGTCTTATTCTGCACCATTTATTCTCTTTGAGCAGCTGTAGCAGTGAAAAACCCGAACCTAGTTACAAGCCTAGTTTGTAACTAGGCTTGTTACCCATGGTGACATATTTTACTTACAATATGATGCACGAAATACTAATGATAGGCCTAATAGAATGTTGAAGATTACAGTTTTCAGAGATCAACAAGATGATTTTCTTTTCAAATAGATGTACAAAAATTAAACTCATCCAGATAGATGTTTTCTACAATATATGAAGTGATATCTTCTACACATCACATAAATTACAATAGATGTCAATGCGAAAGTTAGATTTAGAGCCAAAGCACGCAGTACTGATTATAAGTTTGAACTTTCCCTGAAATTTCAACATTATATTGATGATAACAGTTTTTGATCACCACAACATTACTAAAAAAATTATATTTAATTTCTGGGTGGATGTTTTGTGTTTTAAATTGAAATATTAAAGAAATATAGTGAATATACAGGCAAACTTTAGAGCTTTTAACCATAAGCTACAAAAGATGCATAATAGTGCAACTTACCAGGATTGAAATTTAGCTACAAATCTATTTTCAGGGTATTACATTTTACTATAATTAATAGAATACATATTGAAGTTGTAATATAGAAAACCATAGTCGATGAACAAGCTATCCTAGTAACCAGACTTGACACTTTCAAAGACATTTTACTGTCTTATCAATATTTGCAAAAGTATTTATTTCTAGACAAAATTAAAAGTGTTATGAATAATAAAGAAATTAATGCTAGACAAAACTAATGAAATGATTATTAGGGGGGAAATGATTACATTACCAAAAAAAGCTTTGATCTTGTTTTTTAATCCATTGCAGATAGATAATTTATAAGAATATTATAAACAATAACTTAGAAAAAGATCAAGTATAGCAGCTATACTTGATCTTTGATATTATCATAAATAAGGGATCTTTTATTTATGGAGAAGAAACATTCTATGTCTGCCTAATGGAATTGATGGACCATAATATGATGAAGTAGCGACTTTGGGAGTGATTGGTCAAAATAATTATTTTTTATGAAAATGATAATTGTACATTATGTACCACTTTTCTTGAAAAGATCAGCTTGAATATTTGTATTTCCTAGCTCAACTTATCTTACAATGAACATATCTTGCATTATAGTTTCTCTTAAATATGAATAATTTAGTAAACAAGTCGATTTATCATTTATCGATATTCATATTGTATTGAGGCAAAATGGGTCATTTCTTCCATGTATTTTGGGGTCTTTCCGAATGGAATTGGTGAAATACTCTATTAGATTTATACATTTTCTAAATCAGAAACATTTTTTCCACAAAATGATCAAAAACGGTATCACTATGTATATTTTTACTTTTAAAAAATCAATAGATATTGAAAAAAAAACATGTATATATTTTGAAAAATCTGATTTGAGAAAAAACTTTCCTCATCTTTTAGGGCATATATTTATCTATAAAAATCTAATTTTAGAATTTTCCGAACTTTATCTAAAAGAAATTACAGCAGTTGAAAGGGATAAAAATCTGGTGAATCAAATCAAAGACATTTCTGCGGTCAGTGTAATGTACTTCCTTATAATCAGGCATAAATAAAAGCCCACTAAAACTAAACAAAATTCTAGTGACTTCCATTATCAATCATCTCATATTCATTTTCAAAGCAAAGTGACAAAATCAATAACTTTGACATTTTAACCACACAATAAACCAAAGACAATTTTTAGATCAACCAATTGAAAAATTGTCAACCAAAACTTTAAGAATTTGCTGTGTGTTCTATTGAAAATGACTCAAATAACCCTTTTATTTTAAAAAATCAATACATTTGGCATTATAAACTTAATAATGACACTTCAGAAATACCAAGGACAGTTTTGTGATCAACAAAGTATAGTTTATCATAAACAACAATAAAATATGGTCAACTGAAGCTAAAACTAAAGATCCTTAAGTGTATGTTAAAACAATCCATATGATATAATTATATATATCATGTCTTTTGTAGTAGATTGACAAAATCGATACATTTGACTTTCTGAGATTAAAAAAAACCAAAGACTGTTTTGTAATCAGTGTTAAATATGATATCATGACCAAACAGAAAAAAATAGCTAACTTATACCTTTGTCAAATTGTGGCAGCTTATGAAATAAATTACAAAATTATGAAACTTACCCAATGCTGCTTGTGTGACACTAGACAGATATGAAAGGAGGAAAAAACCTTGAGCCAGCCCCATGAGATATTTTAAATCCATTTTCTGTCTTTTTCAAGATGTGTGATACTATAATTGAACAACTATGATTCCTTAATCCGTCAGAATTAAAACAAAATGAGAAGGTTTACATCTTGTATCTCAAAGTAAGATGTCAGCAATTTGAAAAGTTGTCAGGGACTGAAATATTCCTAATACCTTCATAGGTGAGCAAACTTCAACTGCCTATCCTAAAATTCTAACACATACAAATTTGTCTACGTCATTTTTTTCTCATCAACCAATAAAAATGACAGAAGCAGTTAAAAAAAATAGGGTGGGGATATGAAACAAACAAAAAGAAATTACCATTTGAAACACCATTCCTTTGTCAAGGATCTATGGTTTGTGAGTAGGTAATTCCCCAAAATGTTACAGTATGTGAACATCACAGGTAAAAGCTCTCTTACATACCACTTCACTATAAGGAACTACTTCCTGAAAAGGCCCACTCAAAGAAGATATATTTATGTAGATCATATATCCTTTGATTTGTTAAAACACCTTTATAATGAGACCATTTCAAGCCCAAGCACAAACATTGGACATATCAATAGAAAAGTTTGACTGTACATGTAGTTTGTTTCAATTTTGTTGCTTATTTGAGACACGGTAGAGTGAGCAACAACCAGGAAGATGATCATAATTCAAAGAACATATTAGACATAAGCTCACACTTTTTAAAAAAAAGGTGTTTTTTTGGCCCATGAGTGAGTACTTTGAAAAGGTAGAAGTATGAAAAAATAAAAACGTTTTCATCCAAGTGCTGGTTTTAATGTTTTATAGATACTATAAGTGAATGTGCATAAAAAAAGCCCGGTTTAAATTGGTCAATTTCTCTAGCAAAGATTTTGTTTTGAATTTAAAGCCAGAGTTCTTTATGCCACTAGAAGTTGAATCCATAATCCTTTGAAAAAACTTGAAGTGACTTGAAGTCATTCTGTCTAATAAACTTGAAAGTTTAAAGCTGGCAAACATATGGCAATGATAATTAATAAGGTCGAAAGTTAAAAAGATTTGTCAATAGACTTCAAGAGAAAAAGGCTTTAAAATTGCAACTGTGTTTAGACTTCTGAAGTGCTAGAATCGCAACTAAAAAGACACTTTCAAGCGATACAGTGTAAACAGTGCTATATATATATGACTTACCATTTCAAGTGATACTTTTATGTCAAAGAAAGTGGCTTTTTAAATTTGTGCACTTAAATTACAAAGCAGTTGCAGAATTTATCATAGGCTTTCTTTTAATTTTTAACTGTGAGTTATGTGTTTTAACTTTATATAATGGATAATAAATATCATTTCACATTAAAAAGAAGTTTAGGACTCGACAATTTGATTTCATTTGTTAAATATACTCAACTATGAATGTACTGTTTATGATTTTGATTTTAACTTTGATCTGCAGTAAAAAGCATAACTACGGGTTGAAAAATTATTTTTGATTTTTCGCTTTTTTGATTAGATCAAGTGCAGAGAGATTTGAGTAATATCAAATTGTGGCTAAGGATGTCTATAAGCCAACAACATATAATTTCCGATCTTATATTTTGTTGAAAATGATTATTTTGGACATGGGCTAGTTCTTCACTTTAAACAATCCAAACCATTGAATGACACTTGTCTTGTATGATTGCCATATTGAATGAAATACAAGAAAGTCTGCATGATTTTTCATTTTAAGACCTCACAAACTAATAAAATATAATGCATCTCAAAATAACACTAGATAGCTTTCATAGACCTTTCATTTCCAAGTCTGAAAAATAGGTTACAAGTTACTTTCCCCATTGTATAATTAAGATACAATTTTAAAAACATTTGTACAGTGTCTCACTTTTTGATCTCACATTTCATGGGTCATGAATTTAGTTGAAAAGGTTTGAAAGTGAAACTTTAACATGTTATTATGATTGTAAAAAACTACATGTTTGAGTGTTGATGTCATGCTAGGTATTTCATAAAAAAAAGTCACTGCATTCATGTGTCCATCATGTGCACCATGCATGCGTTTGACAATGGTTAAAAAATCATTGATATGCATAAAGAAACTGAAAAATTGTACCTCTCGTGGATGGCTTAATCAAGTCAATGACAGTTATTGGGTTTTTTTGGGGGGGTGGGGGGTGTCTCAAAAAATTATATAATTACCAATCTGATGAAACTTTTCTAAGAAGTCAATGACAGGTTATTTTTCATTTGAGCAGGTGTAGAATCAATGAGAACACTTTTAAAGTGATATAGGTCTCTATCTAGGACATGTATATATATTTGAAAAAGCTGACAGCTTCAAAGTAAATATAATAGTAACAAGTACGAGTAATTTCATTTTGCATTTATTTTGCAATATTTCGCCAAAGCGGCATCATCAGGCATATAATATATACATGTATATAGATTGTGAAATAAGAAAATGAACACACACACACACACCCTTCAAATAAAAACAACACCAAAGGGTTGTTTCAATGCTAAAGGATTCTTCTTGAATTTGTACTTTAGTGATGTATGCTATGGTTAGGATGAATAATTATTTGCATCAGCCTATGACACTCGCTGGACACCTTACTACATGTATTTAAATAGAGCTGACACTGGCAGTTCAAAAGATATACAATATGTCTTTTTAATTTTACATGCTAATCTAGAGTAGAGGGGTATTGATATCAAAATGAAAAGCAAAACAAAACACTTTTTATAAAACGTAAAAAGATATAACTTTATTCCAAGATGACAAATTTGCACAAGATATTCAATACTCAAAATAAGTGTAGACATTTTATCATAAATGCAAATAAATGCCTGAATTTATATATATTTTAACATTATATATTAGCTATGTACATCCCAAATTAAATTTCACTACTTTTGAAGGTAAATCTAACACACCAAGCTTACCATCCCTCTTTGAGCTTCCATCTAACTTATTCAAAATGACATAATATAAAGCCTCTAGCTCTTTATCACCATTTTTTTCAAAGATAATGCCCTTCATTACCAGCACTTAAAGTAATTAAGTTACATTATAATTGGGAGATTTACAGACTTTTATAACCAGACAAAAACTGACTCTCTTGTTTGTTGAAAATGATCATTCATTTTACAAAACACTTAGATAAATCTGAAAGCTTTTGATGCCAGCAATATAATTACATTATATGAAAAAATATTAAATAAACAATAGGTTCCCTCATTTCTTCCAGTTATAAAGCATATTGAGGTTGAGCACTTTTAGGCACATAATTGCGAAGTTTGTTTTTTTGTCCATTATCGTATGCTTCCTTTCCAATATTTCTATGTCCAAACAATCCAGTGTTTTTCTTTGTAGACACATTTCTGAAACAATGAAGAAAATAATGTACAATTCAACACTCATAACTTATACTGGAACTGTAGTGTTAACAAATGAAATTTTAAAAAATCACTACAATATTGGAAAAAAAGTTTCAACAATTTATTGAAACATTTTACTGACAAGTTGTCTGTGACTGATAGTAGACCAATTCAAACCACTGTAAATAGTCAACCTATGATAACGATTGAAGTAGATTTAGTTAGATATCAGCCAAACATTTTCTATCACTTTTCATTACCTGTATCCCCACCCAGTTGGCTTAGGTGTTGCAGCCTTGGCCCCAATCAGTTTTTGGGAACTGAATGGGTAATCTCTTAGTGGCTCTCCAGTTTGTCTATGGAAAAAACAAACACCAATACTTAAATAGTCTGACAATTCATGTCTTCAAGAATATAATTAATTATTATTATTTTGCATTACAAAGATTTATATGTGTAAATTGTTATTTATCTTTATTCCAAAAGTGGGCACATCATTATGATACCTTTTATAAAGAAGGTTTGTAAGAAAGACTTTTTTTTGTCTTTAAGAATGTTAGTGTTCAACTACCATGAATCTATGTGTGACTGTTCTCAATCTATTACAAATAATATCAAATTATGTTTCTTTTTGAACTCAGTTATCATTTGACCAAAGGAATCCAAATTATTTTTTCTGCCAACGTGACTAAAATATTACCTCAAAGTGGGAAGGCCATTAAAATCTTCCCAATTATTGGACAATAAATCTTCTTTGTTTTTATATCTTCTCCCTTCCCCTCTCCCTCTGGTGGGCTCTTGTATGTAACTGTTTACTGAGTTTTCTTCTGTTTGAGCTGTTCCATATAAAATGTTCCTCCCTCTTTCATAATCTAGGGGGGATCCTTCTAATATATTCCGTGCAAATGTCCTCCCCTGTGCATGTTTGTTTCTGTTTCTGAAACATAATATTATATATCAGTGATGGTATTTTTCTGATTCACTATAGCCAAAATAATATAAAGATTTTGGGTTATTACAAAATTCAAATCACAGTGAATTACAAATGAACGTATATTTCACAAATATAATAATGATAATAATAATAATAGTGATAATGATATATTTTATTTTATTTTCCATGAATAATTAACATTTATAAATAGAACATAAATACATTGAAAAGAAGGCTTTTAGAAAAAGTGAAAACGTAACTAGTTGATCGAGTGCACAATAATATGATAATGATATTTTCTCTATTATAATTTCATATCATATACATACATAATATTCGGATTTGAATAAAATCATCTTAATTTTATGTAGATGAATTAGAAATAAAGAGAAGTATATCATGAAAATGTATAATCTCCCTACCTTTTAACAATCACTACCACAACTGTAGTGACTATTGCAATTACTGTTACAGCAAGTACTGCAGGCACTATCTTCAGCCAGTCTGTAATTTGTGATATTGAAAATTTGAAGAAAAACTGAAAACACTGTGTTTTAAAAAAGCATTTTTGTAAAGCACAGTTGAATGGGATAGACAGCAACGATACCACTATTTAAATTTATAATTATATTTCAAAACATAAATGGGGCACAATAAATAGAGTAGCATATAATTTGAAACTTGATTTTTCTTTCATTCAATACTAAATGTTTCTTAAACAAAACAATGATTTCAATTGTAAGGTTTCTTTGTATCCACCATTCCATTAATCTGAGTTTTCTTCCCTTTTTTAAAAACATAAAACTGTACTTTGGCAAACCTATTTCACTGGTATTTCCATCAATATCCTGCAGAATGACATTCAGAGCTGCAGTGCTACCATTTTTGTCAAAAATAATCTCACTATGTGCCAACACACTGCCAGGGCTACAAGAAAGAAAAAACATGTCTGTAAAGATGGAGGTAACTAAGAGGAATTTCAGAAACTCTTTTGGCAAATATTGAATACAGAATAGTGAAATATTATATGATACCTCAATTGCACAATATAGAGGCCCTGAAAGCCTTTTACTTTTGAGAGCTCTTGTTCCTACAATAGAAAAAAAATGATACAGTCAAAAATACTGTATGAACATTTAGACATTGAAAAGAAGTTCTAATTTTCATATGGGACTTTTTTTTTACTTTTATCATAGTCAATAAATAGGCAATGTTAAATCCTAAACATTATTACCAGGGTTTGTTTTCTTTCAAACAAAAAGTCTTGAGATTCCTTTGAAGTTATATCACTGTAAACATCTCTCCATTTTTCATTGAATCTAAATATGTGTGATATCACATCCACTGTAATCACAACAAAAAATAATAACTTTTCTATGAATTTGCTTGTAACCATAACCATGCAATAACTTTTCTAAATAAAAAACTAAACATAGAATTAACAATTAAATTATTTTTGAAACATAAAGAACATGATCAGTTACCTGAAGCTGATAATGCTACCATATATAAAGAAATCAAAAATCAAAATAAATGATATACACTATTTTGTATGGACAACTGTACTCTTTAAGTTTAAAGAGGATAATGTTATCTTCTTTTTTTTAGCTGCTGCCAAAATTTACACATTTCTTTGCCTAAAATATATTTCAGTTAATAAGTTTTGTTTTGGCAATACACTCCATCATCTTTTTTTATCTTTGCTAAAGAATTATTTAATAAAAGGAATTAATGATAACTTACCATCACAAATGATATCTCCTTTGATCACTTTTGCCTTGCATTCTTTAGTTTCTAAAACAAGTTATATCAAATGGCATATAAAGACAAGAATATCTAACAAATATCCATGATCCAACCTATAAAACATTCCATACAATATCTAGAGTTTAATGAGAACAAATCCTTGATATTTGCTAACATGTATCATGTAGGCTTACTTGCCACAGATAGTGGTGGTTTATCTCATTTCCAACGTTTTTTTTAATTTGTTAATATTTTTAAATGAATGTTTTTACCTTTACAAAACCAGTTTTCCTTTGAATTCCAAATGTCACATACATAGCAATCATGCCCAAGACCTTTTGCAACATCACCATGTTCATAACACGTTTTCCCAATGGTACATACACCAGTCTGAAGACAAAAAAAGAAGCTTACTTTAAAAGTAGTTTGAAAACATTGATAAGCTTAGAATTTATACAACTTAAATATCATTATTGCTTTCAAATTATTAAAATGACATGATCTTTATTTTCATATTATTATTGGATAATATCATCTTTATCAATATTCTTATTCTAAACAGGTTTCTTTTATAACCTTTGTTCAAACAATCTCTCATTTAAAAAGTTATGAAAGAAAAGAAACATTTGGAAAAAAATCATACAATGTGAATGTTGGAAAACCAATGAAAAAATGCACCATTGATATTGATATAACAAATTGCAAGTACATGTATTACAAAATAAATGACTCTTGACTAGTTAAACTATATTTGAAAGCTTACTTAGGAGCTTACGGCTACTTTCTAGCCTTCCTCAGCAAATTATGATGTATTCTGGCTATGTCCGCTAGATGTCGACACGAGCTGGTGTGTGGGGGGCAGAAAAAGTCAATTGACCTCAACATCATCAAGTTACCCACTCTTGTCGAAATCTAGGGGACATAGAGTAGCCGAAAGCTCCCAAGTAAGCTTTCAAGCAAAGAATATATATGAACAAGAAGGATCACTCCCTATACCTGCAATGTTATACTCAATTTAGTGCTGCCCCCAGGTGACAGGAAAGTCAGCCTACCAACACAGACATGATAACATAGATTTACAATGGCTAGATGTGTGATATATTT
>JAVSBT010122768.1:0-10197 GCA_033118115.1 Pharyngocirrus eroticus
GGTGCGATTGCACCAAGGAACCAAAATCCTTGGTGCAACTTGTTGCACCAAGGATTTTTCTAGATTTCAAGGCCTGTCTACATATGTATTTATTAATTCATTTTTAGGAAGGAAGATTCAAACACAATGAGCTTTTCAAAATATGGGACCCAAAGGAGTACCCAACAGAACTTCATTCTTGGCTCCTCAGACTTACGGAAGAATTTGATCTAACTTTCCCACTCAAAGATGGTCTGACCAGTTTGGTTCCATGTCTGCTACCTGAAAAAGAGCCAGAAGTAAGTGCTATATTTATTTCTGAAACACGTCTATTTTGATAATCATATGTTCATACATGTCTGTGAATTGAACAAATGATTTTGATCAATGTGTGGATTTTGAAGAGTCTATGATATTTCAAGATAGTTGGCTTCTAATAGACCTCACTGTTTTAGTAACATTTTACACTTTTGTTGTAAAGAAAACAATATTTTTCTATTGTTGTATTTTTAAAATGTTGTTCTTTCAGTTTGCTTGGCCAAGTGTTGAAGGAAGAGATGGCATATATGAAACTAAGATGCTGTACAAATTCCAATATTTGCCAACAGGTCTATTCAACAGAGGGCAGGTAAGCTTATGCTATGATATGATTGCTTACCATTGTTTTATGAGATATGGCAATCATCACTAACATACTCATGGGTTTTCAGCTTTAATCCAATGGAACCAAAATCTCTTGAATTGAACTTTTGCTAGGTTGAATAAGCAAGAGACTATTTAGCCGATAGTAAATACATTATTCAATCTAGTGGCTAGTTTCAATACTCATGTAGTGCATGTAATGGTAATTAAATTGTAACTTTTTATGTAAACGTAGCTTAGAATCTTATCAGAATGATTATTTTTCAACTTCAGGTAAGACTGTACCAGTTCTCTGACAGTTCAGTCATCTGGAAGAAAGGGTCCCTGTTGAGAAAAAATGACCACTTGGCCCTATTGCTCCACCTAAAAAATAACCAAGTGTCAGTGAAAGTACAAGGGTCAAGACCAGAAAACATCTTATTCCTTGTCCATGAAGTGTTTGAGGGACTGGTAACAGAGTCTTTCCATGGCGTTAACTACGACTTTTCTGTCCCATGTCAGGAGTGCATTCAAGTGGTGAGACTTTCTTTTTTAATGATTCTGTGGCAGACACAGTGCTTATAGAGTTTCAATTGGCTCTCACCCAATTGTTTAACAAACTGACCCAAATTATGTCTCTAATTTTCAATGGGTAACAGCGTGATATAGAAATCTTGCCACTTTTAAAGAGGGCATCCTAGTTAAATTTGTTAATGGTGCTTTACAGATGCAGCAATTTTTAGAATCATTCCTTAATAAGAAAAAGCCTGAAAGAATTTCCTTTTTTTTTATTGTTTTCTAATTACTGTTTTGAACTTAGGTTTTTGATCCTGCATCTTTTTTTCTACTTTTACAATTCAACTATTTTTAAAAGAATATATTTCTGCAAATAGTTCACTTTCTTATTAATCTTACTTCTTTGTAGGGTACCGGAGATCCTTGTATGTTAGCAGCTTCAAGAATAAGGCGTGCAATAGAAATGCATGCCCCATTTCTTCAGTGCCAAGACAATTTCCACACATTGTCAATCAATGAACTTCAAGGTAGGTTTTAGGTTTACCTTTGGGTTTTACCCTGGCAAAGTAAACAATTATGATTATTTCTTTTGAAAGAAATTTGATTATTAATATATTTTTCAGGCTTTCATACATGTTTTGTAATTATATGTGTTGGCCTCACCTGCTTGATTGTTGATTCAAAATCACACTTTTCAACATTTTTGACTAAAAAATTAGTGTACAGACCAAACATATATGACAATATTGTTTCAGTTGTATTCTGTCATCAGTATTCATTTACGTTGAATTATTATTTATCATTCATGAAGATTATTTTGCATGTGATATATAATAATAATGATAATCTTTGCAGCTCTTTAGTATTCATTTGATTCTAAATTCTACATACATACTTGTCTTCTCAGTTCAATGGTGGGTTGGAGAAATTTCTCTTTGTTTACTGAATTGGTTGAAATGTAAATCTTTAGGTCTGAATAATTATGGAAGTCTGTATCTTATCTTTAGGTATGATGCCCCCAGACACCAATGATGATTTCGACATTCATCTACAAAACACCATGCGAGATCTCAAGGACCTTAAAAGTGACCTTGCTACTGATGTTGTCATTCTACATCATGGTTTGGACCTGCCAAAGTCGGTTCAAAAGAAGGGTGATATGGTGTCTCTCTATACTGTGAGAAAAGACTTAGAAAATTTAGGAATCAAAGTGTAAGTGATTCTCAATAGGAAGCAAAAATTATTGGGGCACTTCTCTTTTTTTTTGCCTCACAAGATTGCCTTTATTCTATATTGTTCCATCTCATTTGAAAATGGTAGACCATCAATTTTGAAGAAGCTGCTTCATTTGGAACATCATCTTATCTACCCTAAAGAAAAATATGATCTCCCATTAAACATACTCATAAAACATATCTTAATAATTCTGTAACAATTCAATTAACTTTTTTGTATAATATTTTAGGTACTAGGTGTAAATGGTAGTTTTAATACAGTACCACAGAACACTAACAGTCATTAATACGCTGTGTATATTTTAGAAAATTTAATGTCATTTTATGCAAAATTGTTTGGGTTCTTTTCAGTGCTCTTTTGAATCTTACTGAGGATGAAAATGCTGTAAAGGTTACCTTGACAATAAAACACTCAAAGGTAAATATGATCTCAGAGACATAACATTGATAGATTACTAAAAAAATAAAAATGGCCATTGTTGATATGGGTTGATATGGATGAACTGTATTTTAATAAATATTCTTTTCTGGACTAATGGAATCTCTTCTGTGTTTTCTAAGTGTTAATTTGTATCTAATTTAAGATTGCAATGAAGTACCATAGATAAAATCTATATGTTGAAAAATGTTGTACAAGATTTACTGTGCATTGAGCAAAAACCAAAATAGATGGTTTTTTTTGTATTCCTCCCTTATGATTCATCTCCCCTTATCATTCATAGAATTATTTTATTTTTGAAGGTTGTTGTAGTGGTTCTTTCTGATGAATTTGTCCAGCATCCAGACTGCAAAAGATACTTCACTTACTCAAAGGATAACCTAAAGAAGTCACTTGTTGTGGTATTACTCAGGCCAGGTGATAAATGGAAACTTAGCGATATTGGGATGCTTCTTTCAAGCAAGGTGCTTTGATTTGAATTTTCTTATGATATTTTAGATATATGTCAAATAGTGGGAATAAATGAAAAAGGGTCAGCTTGGAAAATATTGAAATAAACAAGTGGTATAGGTTATTCAAGCACTGGTTAATTTATCAGGCATACACCAAAGGCACGGATTAAGATTAAAAATGTGGACTTGGATATTCTTCCAACAATGCGAGAACACCCACATTATTCTAATGTCTATTTCCTATTTCAGGTGTATGTCAGCATGAGAGATCCCTCAAGGTATTCTGACAAATTCAAGGAATTGGAAGATGCCATTGCACAGAAAAACAAAGGCAGTAAGGTAAGAATCAAATCATATCACACATATTGATGTCAAACAAAAACCAGAAAGTAATGTAGATTTTGTTCTGTAGACAACTCAAGGTATAGTTCTTGTACGATCTTATCAGCAGTATCTCTAGACTATAGAAGAATGATCCTTTCTTTTCCTGACCTATTCTTTTTTTTGAAACAAATTGCCAATCAGGGTCCTGTATATTGCAACATCTTTTCTTGATGAAAATACAGATAATTTGGTTTTTAAAAATCATGAAAAAAAAAAGGATTAAATTACATAGAATTGGACCAGTCGTTGATATTTTCTTCTTTTTTTTTTAGCCCAAAGTGTTCCCAAAATGTTTCATTAGTTACTGCTGGAGCAATTCTCACAACGCTGTCCAGAAGGGATCTAAGAAAATAGATGGCAGTCTGGGAGAAGTGGATCCCAGAGCAATTAAAGATCAACTGGAAGCTAATGGGGTCAAATGTTGGATGGACATTGAACAAGTGGGACAGACTGGATTGTTTGAAGATATTGCTGAAGGACTCAAGAAAGCTAAAGTGATGGTGGCTTGTGTTTCTGATGAGGTAAACTGCATTTGAAGTTGTAAATTTACATTTAGCTATTCAAAGTCAATAGACGTCATTTTTGATTTTGAGTGGTTACATAGTATCCAAACTTTGTATTTTAGTAAAATTTATAAATGTTTTCAATGATTACTTTTTACAATTCTGTATCAATTCTACTTAAAAGGGTACATACAAGAAATGTATCAATCGTCATGTATGGTGTTTTTTCTTTCCTTTCCAGTATGTTAAGTCAAAAAATTGTCAGATGGAATTCAGATTTGCTGCAGTCTCTTTAAAAATTCCAATCATCCTAGCTATTGTAGGAACTGGCTTCAGATGGCAGTCCTCCGAGGTATGTATAATATTACTGATTCCCTTAAATAAAATAAGCAAAAGCAATACAGCATTCTTGCATATTTTTGCTTTTTCTCCAGGGAATCAACTTTGGAATTCTTGTGACTTATTTATTAACAATGTTATGCTTGACAATAATGATGTAAGTTTTTTAAATCTTTTTTTCCACAAAATATATAGACCGCTTTTGGTCCAAGTTCTAGCATGAGTATAGAAATGAATTGAACAAAACCTTCCTCTTTTAATCATCAGATTGGTATGCTGTCACTCAGTTATCCAGGAATTAACCTGCAACTGAAAAACAATTTTGGGTTGAAAGACTTGGTTGAAACTGTTCAGAAACACGTTCCTTCAAAAGAGGAAGAAGAAGAGGTGCATCAACAATTGAAGAGAGAAAAGTCTTTGCAAGAATCCAGGTCAAAAGCTTTACAAGTATGTACTGGTATTCTTATATTTCTCTATGCAGATTAACCAAGGAATATTACTCTGTTAAATTGAAAGTGAAAATGATTAATTGCACATAAGTCCTCTACAAAGGGGGCAGAGATTGAAACCTTGTTGAGTCAGAGTTGTGTCATACTCATAGTATATTTCCACTATTTTATCATATCATAAATTGCCAGAACCTTGTGTATTGATACCATCAAATGATAACTTTAGTCCTTTAATTCATGAAAACTCCTTTCTAAAGAGGTATGTGCATTTGACATCCACAAATTAATGATTAAATCACAAATAGTTATCTTATTATTATTATTATTATATAATTCTTAAAAATATATTTGTTTGTATCTTCAGGAAGTGTTGGAATTGATGGAAAAGAAGTTTTTAAGACAGCTTGTCATTTATGGTGATGAGCTAGATCACACCCCATATCCAAGACTTGTGGTGTTAGATTTTCTACCAGAAGAGCCACCTAGTGAGGGAACCTCCCCATCTCCTGACAAGCTTGTAGTTGAACAACAAAGCAACCATGATGATGGAACTCCAGACGATATTCAAAAATCAAATGACATGGAGGGAAAGAACCTAAAGGATGACCAGGAAGAGTGTGAAAATTTGAACAAATATGTTGAACCAAGCCAAGCCAGCCCAAGGTCAAAAATCTCCAAAGGAAACAAGAAATTATTCAGGAGAAATACGAGTAAAGCTATGGCACAGATGTTGGCTATGAGAAATGTAAGCTAGAATCTATTGTGTGTAAAATTAGCATCCAAACATTCATGAAAGCAAATATGAATCTCCCCAAAATAAGTATTATTCACATTGTCTTAGAATAATCACAACGGCCATTCCAGATTGATTAGTTGGTCTAGGAATTTTTTGCATAGAAAATTGGCTTAGCCAGTGGAATATTTTTTGCTTTTTTTTTATCTGAACATTACTTGGACTACACTTGGTCTTTTACTACAAAAACTAGGAAAGGAGCAATGTGTTTGGATTGGCATGGAATATTCAGGAATATCTTTTATTGTACAAATATCCTCTTTATAGTTCTGTATTATCATTACTAGCTGATAACTTCAAACTTAATAGAATGAACGCTAATCCAAATGGAAACATGAAAAATATATTCAGATTAGCATTCATTCTATTAAATTTTGTATTACTAGCTTAAAATGTACTTTAACAAGATTTCAATTCATTTTTTTGCCTATATTTAACACAAAAGCACAATTTGAAAAAAAAAATGAATGAGGACCTGACCGCATTGGCCTAATCATTTATTTTTTTTGTAATATGCACTGTTCCACCAGATGGTGCTACACCTTTTTGCAAGTTATGTAATTTTCAATTTTTCAGGATATGAAGTCAAGTTTAAGCAACCATGAAACAAACAAAGTGAAATCAGGAACTTTGTCAGCAAACTTTCATGGGAAAAAGATTGCAATAAGATATCTGTGTGAAAGTGAAGAGGTAAATAACTATGACATTTTTGTCACAGTGCAAAAAAATCCTTATTTTGACCCCTGACTTAAAGTGTTTTTTTTCTATCTGTCTTGTCAACACATTTCAATTTAATGCCATATCATCACATGTTCAATAAGAAAGAAAAACAAACCTTTTCATGTTGTCTATTTTAAAAGGGCTGGCATACGACTGACACTTTTATTCCTTGGACAATTGAAGAATCAAGAATGGACTCAGAGCTTGATGCCTGGGCTCCATATCTTGCAAGAACCATGGCCATCTTGAGACATGCAGATCTTCAAATGGAAATCCTCAACTCTGATACTGGACAGGAGTTCACTAAAAATCTAGAAAAGGTAGTTTCTTAGCCAAAATTGAGTGGTAGTGTTGAAATTGAGTAAATTGCTATGGGTGTTGTATCCACCAAATCCTTTTGAATTAGAAAGAGATGATATACAATATCTAAATTTTTATAAAATTTATTGTAATAAAGGGTTCACATTTTGAAAATCACAATTTTCTCTTCCTCACTCCTAGTAGGGAACTGTAGTTTTAGAATATTTGAAAGTGTATGATTGATCTTATTCCCCCCAAACAAATAAGCTGAATATTGTGTAATCTTTGAGAGATGCATTTAGTTTCAAAGCTGGTAAAAATGTGTCTGCTGGCAACATTCTTAATTTCATTTTAGACCTTGCTCTAATCTATGTAAATTACATGTAGCATATATCTAGACATTACTACAATGGTGTTTTTTGTTCTTTGTGTTAATATTGCGTACAGAATCTCCTTTGTATTCCATTTTGTATTTTTTCTATGGACCTCTGCATTAGCAACTTAGTCTGCGAATAAAGTTATGAATTGAATTGAATTGAATTTCTTTTGGTACAGATGTGCGACAGATCAGCTGGTTTCAAGGATTCTTATGCAAGCTTTCATGTTGCTGTGAAGGAAAATGATGAAGAGTTGACCTGTGGGCATTTAGCACGGTAAGTTTCATAATACATGTATGTGGAACTTGATCTTTAGGGCGAGTCCAAGAGTATTAGTATCATTTGAAAGTTCATTTACAGGGCATTAAAGCAATTTAAATGTGTATTTCTCCCAATATAAGTAAGGTTATGACCTGAAGAAATCTGTTGTTAACAGACGAAACGTCGTATTGATTGTTTGTACATTTTTGGTTGTAGAATAAAAGAAAAAAATTCAAAAAATGTATCAATTACCAACCTGATGAAACTTTTCCAAGAATTTTTTTATCTTGTTTTATAGCCATCTTAACGAGCATTTTTTCATGTGATATTTCGCACATAACAAACCTTATACTACACATATTACGCCATGAGGTGTACACCTTGATGGCTAACAGGAAAAGATTCATTATTTTGACTCCAAGGTAATTATTATATCACAAGGTGATAATTATTATATCACAAGGTGTAAGCCATGTTAGTTAACAGGAAAAAAATAATTATTTTGACTTCAAGGTAATAATTACATCACAAGGTGTACACCTTGATACCTAACAGGAAACAATTAATTATTATTGACTTTAAGATAAAAACTGTGTAAATTTATTTGACATATGAACAAAAAGTGTATATCTAGATGCATTCTCATAGACTACTCTTTCAAAACGTGTGTGTATCAAGTTAGGCCAGTACAACACAATAAGCATAAAAGGGTGGCGGAATTAATTTTGCCATCTGCTAATGTCTTCACATTTGTTTACAACTGTTTATTCAGTAAAAATTCATGTGAACTATACCTTTAGCTATCTACAGTTTAACATGTTACTTACTTTGTACAGAAATGTTCATTTTGCCAACACCCTGTCCCTTGTCAGCTAAAATTCCATTTCGTCTTCTGTTTTGCCTCTTATGGCACGACAGAATCTACAGGAATGAAGAGTATTCTGGAGCTTTACTATAATGTTCTTTTTTCACTCTCCCAAAATGTTTGAAATATTCCCAACTGAATTTCACAAAAAGCCTAAACAGCCCACTTCATTAGCATAGGCGAACCAGGGGGGGCACAGGGGGCACGTGCCCCCCCTATCGGTCCCAAAGTATTTTTAAATAACATAATCAACGTGTGTAAGAGTGTTCAGAAGGGTATATTTAGACTCAAATGAAAAACGTGCCCCCCTCTTTGTGATTACCGTGGCTCATATCCATAACGTTATACGTGTCCACTCCGCACACAACGAGATTACAATTTGAGATCAATTTGCAACCCCCGCTCCCCCCCCCCCCCGGTTTGTAAAATTTGAGATTATATTGTGCCCCCTCTATAGCAAAATCCTGGATCCGCCTATGATTAGGCAGGTTCCATGTGTTCAAACCTTGTTCCTCTTATAAATCTTTTATGATATACATGTAGTCTAACATTTTGACTACAGAGAAAGAGTCTTTCTTTTTAAGGGTAATTTCATTCTTTTTAAAAAAAAAAAAAAGATTTCAAGACCTTATGAGGGCCTTTGTATTTGAACATACTTGTCATTATTCAGCCCCCTTAATGCATTTTCTTATCATACAGATGTCACCTCCCAAATGGCAAAAGTATGTGGCTATGTGAGAAACATCAGAGAGATAGCCGTATTACTGTACTAGGAAATGAGGGGCTATCATTAGGAAAGAGTCAAGATGATGCAGGCATGATAGATTTCTTACAAGACCATTCAGGTAGGTATCTCTTATGGTTTGAATTGCTAAACAAATATTTATCAATGCTCCTAGTAGCTATTGCAAAAGTTTCAGAAATATTATTGAAATAATTGAACTCTCATATTTCTTTTTTTGTAAGTACCATTGTTTAAACTAATTTATCTCGATTAGTAAAAAGTGTGTTTATTTTTACAGAAGATACCCATAGCACCACAACAAAAGGTACTGGGGAGCTCAAAAAAGAATCTCAGGAAAATACAACTAGCGAAAAACCTCAGGAAAACAGAGAAGATAAATCCAACACAGCACCAAGTCCAGTTGAAAAAAGTCCTGAACAAACAAAATTGTTAAAAAGTGTAGCAGAATCCTCCAAACAAAAGAACAGTGTATCTTGTAGTGTCATGTGAAAGCTTGATGCCACTTATATCATAATTATATCAAACACACACACACCTGTGAATTTAAGAAGTCTTTTCTTACAGAAAAGAAAAAGATGTCATTGATTTATGTTGCACATGTATATGGTTACTTATTCAGACTTTTAGTATGACAACATACTTTATGTAAAATCATGGGGATTCCTTCTCCATCTTTTTACATGTTTTTCCAGAGTGAATGTATGCATTATTTTCTCAGGCAAAGTAAAGTTTATAACCATGTGCAGCAATGATGGCCAAAGTAGCCACACTTTAGTTCATAGAGATAAACCAATGTTCAAATGCCTCAACATTATTAGTGGTTTATTACATAATATAGAATATATTTTAGTGATTGTTATACCAAAAACAAAAGTGAATTTTGTTGTGTTGTCGAAGTGAATAGGAAGTGGGATGAAACAATCTCCCAATCCTTTGTTCAAGTCTGCGCTCTGCCAAGATAAATTTGAAAAGGGTTTAGGTTTTAGAAATTTGAAAGGGAGTCGATGTTGCAAATATGGTATAAAATATAAGACTTATGATCTGATATTTCTTGAAATGTCTCACTTCGTAATCAGGGTAAAAAATATTTTACTATACTGGTTTTTAGTTGTTTTTCTTTTTATCTAAATGTTCTATTTGTTAAAATAATCGGTTGTGAAATAAAAAGAATAAAAAAACAGGGTAAAAAGGAGATTATTTCCTGAATATTGTTTGTTTT
>JAVSBT010122879.1:0-15102 GCA_033118115.1 Pharyngocirrus eroticus
CTATATTTTTTTGGCAGAAGGTGACTATGATACACTAAGAATTGATCCACAGTATGATGATGTTGGATTTCAGATTAGAATTGATGCCCTTTATGGTTACATCAGAAGAATGAAAGAAGAGGATGGATTCAAAAGACAATTCAAGGTTTGATTCCGAATTATCTTATGTTACAGAATTACATTAGCCTTTTCTCAAAGTCCCATGGTATCCTTATAAAAAAAATGATTTCCCAAAGTTTTTGTCATGTCTTTTCACTGGCATCATGTCTTGTTCTAATGCCTGATCTGATAAATGATTTAATTCTAGGATATACACATGCAAATGTTAGACCCCTGTGATGTCGGAAAAGATCCTAAAAATAAAGAGAAAAACAACTTTACCAACATTTTACCATGTAAGTATTCCTGGTGGAAGAGTTTCCTTTGGATATATGTCAGATATAATTTAAAAAAAAACACTTTAAGAAAGGTAATTATTATAAAATGTTAAAGTATTTAACAGATCTTCAGCAATCATTTAGACAGCAAATAGAACTATATTATCGAATCTTTATGATTAATCTTATTCTTGAAACATGAGGCAAATTGTCAGCTACTTGACTTTTTCAAGACAATAATCTGTTCAAAGACTAAATACGTGTGTTTTTTTCGTTTTGATATGTATCTAGATGACAATAATCGTGTACAGTTGAAAGACACTCTTGAGGGGGAAACCTCTGACTACATTAATGCTTCATTTATCAATGTAAGTCTTTTATTGATCATATATGAACAGATAAACTGCTATGTTTCAAATGAAGCATAATTCAATTCTGGACAATAAAGATATTATTATCATTATTAAATATTATTTTATATTGATGATTATTATTGGTGAAAAGAAGGAGATATTTTACTTTTCAAAATGCTAATATTTAAGTTCAAATCATATTTTCCTATATTATGATACTTTAATTTTAAACCTGTGTCTCAGAATAATTTTCATGTTTCATTTGATTGAAATTGTAATTCAGTTTTCGAACTTTGGCCTGAGTAAACCAATCACAGGTTCAGTAATTCTAACCTTTATATCAATCATTATTACATTGCAGGGATTTAATGTGTCAAAAAAGTACATAGCTACACAAAGTCCAAAGAATACCAGTGACATTTTCTGGGCAATGGTGTGGGAGCAAAAAGTCACCATTATTGTCAACCTATTAGGGGTAAGTGATACTTTAAGTATCCTAGCAGTGAATGTATGAATTATCTGTCTGACACCCAAACTTGTCATCCCTCACCCTTTCCGCCTTTCACACATTGACCATGACCCTGACCCTGATCCTGATATTAGCATGAACTCTGACAAGAGAATCAATATGATGGTTTAAGGTTTGGACAAAAGAAGGTGAATTGTTACTCAATAACACTTTTGCAAATGCATTTGTATTTTTTTTGTATATTTTATTAAATTCCCCAAAAAGCGTTCATCCTCAATTTAAAAAAAATAGATATAAATAGATTTTTACTTGATTCAAATAGGTGTTTAGATATCACTGCTATGTTATATGTGATCAAAATAATAAAAAAATATGTTATTATACGGAAACATTAAATAAGTAGCAAGTAATGTTGAGAATAACACATTTATTTCTGTTCATCTCTATATCCTAGGAGGGAGATAGCCAGTATTGGCCTGAGAATGGTGAATCAGAGACGTATGGGACCCTTTCTATACAGAATGACACCAATTCTGGGGAGACCAAACACCCTGGTTTTGTTATTAGGAATCTGAAAATTGACTTTGTAAATATATCCAGCTTTTTTTCCCCCTGTTGCTTATTATAAGATCATTATCCCTTCTCTGATTAGAGTTATTAGTTCTTCTTGAGTTTAATTGTATCTCTTGTTTAAAAAAACAAAATCTACCTGAAACCATTTTTTCATGTTGTCAATGTTTTTATATAACATAGACCTCAACATTTAATTCAGGAAGATAATCTCACCCTAAAATGATAGGTTGTCAATTCCAACTCACCTTTGTAAGACCTCTATTACATCTACTTTCCCTTTTTGCCGATTGATAAATTCAATTATGCTCAACACTTCCAAAGGCTGATATTTTATTTTATTTTATTTTCCCTTCTCACTGCTGCCCTCTACTGGAAGCTGAGTGTTTCATATCATCTACTCATCCGTCTCTCTTTGTCTCAAACCACTATTACTTCAAATATATTTTTTATATATTGTTTTTGTAGGTTTTGCAGGAAGATGATGACATCTATTCAACTGAAGATACAATGAGAAATATAACCCTGTATCATTTTACGGAATGGCCCAAAAAGGGGGTGCCTGAAAATGGAACAAGGTTGCTAGCATTACTAAGAAAAGTCCGTGCTGACTCAGATAGCCTGGAGGCTCCTATTGTGGTCCATTGCAGGTAAGTCTTTTTTTTTGAAAATGTTCGATGATTGAAATAATTGCTTGATGTGAACAAATTCTCAAAGAGGAATATATCTATTCAATCATTAAAATTATCAACAGCTTTATCAGGAGTCTAAGAATAAAATCAAACATTATGTATAATAGAAACTGTGTGCTTCTGTGTTGACCCCTAGTGGCATGTGTAGAAAAGTTCATTATCTATATACAGTTTATTTAGTTTTACATGTATATACATTTTGGAAAATGTTAGTTTCATCATAAAAATATGATTTGTTATTTCAGTGCTGGTACAGGTAGAACAGGGACGTATATTGCTTTAGATTTCCTTCTGGACCAGGCTCATGCTGAAGGAAAAGTTGATGTTGAGACATGTGTGACATCACTTAGGGAACAAAGACAGAGCATGGTACAGAGACTGGTAAGTCGTGATTTGGAATGTCTATGATTTGAAGAATAATATCTTTAGCCTGTCAAAAATTCTAAAAAATAGCTACTGAGGATTATTTATCTATTTATTTTCAGGACCAGTATGTTTTCATCTATGATACCATGTATGAAGCAGTACTTGCAGGAGATATAAGATAATGCAAAGCTCTTGCTTTCATTTTTAAAGTTATATTATGAACAAAAATATTTAAGATTAGTACTCATCAAAATTAATGTCAAAATGGGATAATTTTGCTGTTTTAATGTTTAATTAATTTGAAATGGTGCGTCTAATCACAGCCTATTGACAGATAGATAGAATATGTCTATCATCATATCTATAGAAAGAGTAAATTAAGAAAGTCCTTAGACTTAGACTGTAAAGGAACTACTTTAGACATTGATCTATCTGGCAATAAATTGTTGTATGTAGTTTCACTTTCATTTTCCTTGCCTTGAACAGATAATCGTACATTGCTATCTATAAAGGTTCTGTTTCATTTTGATTTTAAAAGAAACACTTGTAACCCTCCGTTTGTAAAGTCAGAATTTAATGTATTTGTCAAAATGTTATGCAAATACTTAACTTGGTTTACAGGACATTTGATAATCATTTACACATGGTGTATCAAACATGGTGTGTCCTTGAGCAAGACACTTTATTCTTTATTGCTTCAGTGTTCCCTACTGTAAAATGAGGTATTGGGCGCTGCACAGCAGCGACTGTTGGTGAAATTACCAAAAAAACAATTACATAATGTACAATGTATTATTTCACAATAAAATATGATAATTCTATAATTTGATTTTATGAGTCCATGTTGTCAGTATACGTGTAATAAATGAGCGTATATTTGGCAATAAACTTTATCAAATTAGTGAGTGCTCATGCCTTGGTTTTACCAACCCCTTAAACCCCCCCCCCAAAAAAAAAAAATTAATAAAAAAAAAGATAAAATAAAAAATAAAAATAAAACATACCATGAGTTTAAAAATCTCTACTGGAGTTGTCATACCTAACTCTTCAGTTTTCAGTATGCAAAGGGGGAAGACATGACAGATGTAAGAACAGCTATGCTTGACTACCTTTTTTTAAAAACTGTCCTAAATATCATAAATTGTCCTCATTAAAACGAGACACCCTTACAAACTTATATATTTTCTAAACCAAAAAACAACATACAAATAACCCATTCCATCCTAACGTATGATATGCAGTTATTGCTATTGGGTGCAATGGCGTTGTTGAGATTTCCTAACCTACAGGCCCTGCCACAAACCTGTTCACTTTAATCCTTTATTTTTCATTTTTTTCAAAGTTTTCATGAAATCTTTTTATTTCTGAAACATTTAGCATCTATGTACAAATTAAGAAAACATTTATACATTCAACAGATTCTAAAAGTCAGAGTCCACATGTATTGATTGGATACAATTTAGATACTTTTAATTACTATATTTATATCCAATAAATATTTCAAGACGTTAAAATGTCTCACATTTAAGACACTGTAAATTTGTTTTTTCACTCTTACTAGTGGTTAGGAAAATCCTGTCTTAAAACTACCCCTGGATGGTTATTGCAGGCAATTCCGTACTATAACCACATAGCTGTGCATGGTTATGAAATCCCTTGTTATTGTCGGCCATTGATCGGAGAACAGTATCGGTCTACCATAGAGCAATATTTCATTTTGCTTCAGCGATAGCACATACCTATAACCAAACAACGTTTTAAACCTTGTTTGATGTTGACTTGTTCAACGGACGTGGGTATCTAGAATTGTGTTATTTGTACAGACGAATAGTATACAAGTAATTTTGCAAAACAAGTTATTTCCGGGTCGTGATATACCGTACTGGAGACAACGTGTGAACAGAAATTGATAACATCAACATCAAGATCACGATCAAGAGGTTAGTTTTCTTGATGTATAAGTTAACAAGTATTTCAGTTTTATAATAGCTTGTGTCATCAAACGATTTCACGTTCATTTATCTATACTTTAATTGTCTTTTTTTGTAGATCATAAAATAAATAGCAGAGGTATCAGATTCTGGTTAAGTTAAAATCAACTTATAAACAACTGCTTATATGAATAGTCTTGCCAAACTAATTTGTGTGAAATAAAATCTCATATAGCTATATAGGGTGTCATTTAAGCCATATTTAACAGTCATGTAATCTTTTTGGAGATTAAAAAATGTTATTTCTCAAAACTGGTCTCCCCTTTAGGATGAATTCAGTTTCACCTAAGTTAAAACATTGATGCAAACTTGCTATCAATACAGTTTCGTTATATTACTTTCAGCATTCAAGGTGTTGACAGTCACTTCATAACGTAATCATGGTGGATGTAGCCAACATTGCAGCGGGTGTAATCAGTAAGGCAATAGGGGAAATATACTAGTAAGAAATGTATTATTGCGACCCTGGCGGTATATTCTTAAATGATATTTAAATCAAATATGTGTCCAAATCAGTGTTTGACTATCAATGGAATCAAAATTGAGAAATTGAAAAACAATAAAAGGTCATATGTGTCAATCTCATTACTCAAAAACTGGATCATTTACCTTTGATAATATATCATTACATACTTAAGAAAGCAGACATAATTCTATAACAATATCTTAGATAAGGCACCGTTATTGAATCTTTTTTCCAATTATATTTCCTTTGTAGGAAACACACCTGGTTTTTCAAGCTTGACTTTCCTGGGGGAGACAGCTATGAATAATATCACAAGAGGTAGAACAACCTAACTATGCCTGTTATTTTTTTTTTCATATTATTATTTTTATTATTTATGATGTTTATAATACCATATCTTACATTGTAAATGTCCACCATGCATGTTAATGACAGTCATCACCTTATCTTATAATCATAATTATGACTTTCTGGATCAGAATGATTACTTATTCATAATCATAACAAAATCATAAAAAGAGCCCTTATTACATGAGTTCTTCCCTGTTACATTTTATTTTTCAGTTGTTACTACACACGTAGAAGGTGCTGGAACCAGGAGTCTATTCCTTGATTGTGTTGCAATTGTTGGTTGTGTCATTGTATTCACCATGTCGTGCTTTGTGATGTATCATTTGACAAAGTTAATTTTAGATGTAGTGAAAGAAATTGTGCGTTTGTTTGCCTGAAGAAAAATAGAATGAAGGCACAACCGAGCACTGTTACTAGACGTAGCTTTGGATTCAAATACTACATTAGAAGTTGCACCATGCTCATCACAATAATCACTTACTGTAAACTCCAATTTTGTCTTTCTGGATTACAATGAATGACATTTTGTACGTTTAATGTTCTATAGATGAATGTTACAAAGACATAATAGATTCATCTCAACTCGTGTTATCCATTATTTGTTTCATTACTATTAATGACTTAAGTCACTGTACCAAAGTATCAAGAAATCCTAGAAAAAAATTGAATATCATTATGATATCTAGATAGAAAGGTGGCCAATGATATTGTGCATAGGATAGCAGTCTTAACTCTTTTTTGCAAAAAAAATGACTGAGGCCATTTTTGCTCTAGACTGTCGACATGTGTCAAACCAAAGCCAAAATCACTATGAATATTTACTTATACAAATATTGTACAGATTAAAGGTTAAGTAGTAAGCACTACGTGTATGTTTCATTTTTTATGATGCAACTCCATTACATGTAGATAAACAAATCTATTTAGTTTGTCATCATATTCATAGAAAAACACAACAAGGAAGTCCTTAGATTGTATACCATTAGTTCAAACTTTTTTAAATATTTATCTACTTAACACAACTTGTTGTATGTGGTTTCACTGTAATTGTCTATAGAGCATAAACAGTAGTGATACGCATCAAGGGCTATTTGAACTTGTTCTATTTAATCTTTATTTATATCGATCAAGACTTTATGCATTAATACTTAACTAGGCTTTCAATGACAGTTTTTTTAATTAATTGCATTATATGGAGTAGGCTTTTAATCACAAAAAAGATAAAAGATATGTGTATACATATGGAAATAAACTTTACTAAATAAAAGGTTATTGAGTGTATTGTTGTTGTTATTTTAATTCTGCCTTCGTTTTACTATAGTCTGCAGTATGATAATTAGCCGAATGGGGGACATGATAGATGTAAAAACATCTAATGCCCTATCACCAATGCTGGTGATGTAAAACATCCAATGCCATATCACCAATGCTGGTGATGTAAAACATCTAATGCCCTATCACCAATGCTGGTGATGTAAAACATCTAATGCCCTATCACCAATGCTGGTGATGTAAAACATATAATGCCCTATCACCAATGCTAGTGATGTAAAACATCTAATGCCTTATCACCAATGCTTGACTATATTCTGTATACGGTTTTCAACACAAACGTTCCTAAGATTTAATATTGTGAATTTTCTTTAATAAAGAAAATCCAAATGATATATTTCTGAAACACAATTTTAATTTTGAGCAATTACCAAAAAAGAAGAAATCCAATGGTCGAAAATATGTATTTGGAAGAAGAAGATGAGCTTCAATTTTAAAAATTCACTGCATCATAAATTAATATTTCCTATGTTGGAAATATTGTTAATCCTTTTCATATGTCATACTTGTAAGTATGATGTCCTCCAACCCACATTAAAGGTCGTGGCTTTCAATACATGATGATGTATCATAAACAAGTTTTTTTTAACAAGATTTCCAAGATTTATGTCTCATTAAGAATGTACCAAGTCACTGTGGCTTATCACGTAGTTGCTATAAAGCTGTGAAATATTGAGGACACCTATATATCAAAAGATTTATTGTTTGGCCGATCCTTATTTTTTTAATTGGTTTTATAAAACACTATTCAACTTCTAATCTTGGTAGAACAGGAATTGATAACATGAGATGATGTTGCGTTTATATATAAGTATATTATGTTTGGCCACTTTTGGAGTTTGCATCATAGCAGGTAGGTTAATATTTAAAAGAAAATCTTCACATTTTTGGGAAAAAAACCCTCATATAACTCAACGTTAAATTTCAAGTTTTTGATAACCCATATGGCCACAGGAGAACCATTCCAGATTTTAAGTCACTTGCTTGTTTTTTTTTATTTTTTATGAAATGTTGTTTACAGTCAAATGCTTCAAGGATAAACCTTTAATTCTTTACCAGCTTCATGTTTGTTTGTTTATCTGCTATCTTTAACGATGATTTTCCAGTCAACCTTGGGTGTTATAATGACATATCAGATACGGCATTACCATACAAGGCAATCACTGATTCAAAAACGTTGGATTTAACAAGGTGTGGGAATAACTGTAGGAAAGACGGCTACATTTTTGCAGGAGTTAAAGTAAGAACATAATCATTATGCACTAGAATCAATTTCAAGATTTAGTAAATATATAACAACAGCATTTACAATATCTCCAATGGAATAATATTGAACGTTGGAAATCTAATCTGATAAACTTTTATTATCAATTTGAAATGATTTTAATCAAGTGTTAAATTCCAAATTTGAAAAAAAAAAATGTCTTCATGTTTTTACATACAAAAAAAAATATCAAAATATTATTCAGATAGGGAACTGATATTTTTTACATTTTGCAACAAAACAATATCAACATGTTATTCAGGTAGGGAACTGATATTGTTTACATTTTACAACAAAACAACTTGAACAAATACATTATGTGTAACACTTTTAGTATAAAACAAAACATCTTTTTGTTGATATATAAGTATATTATCATAAGTAGGCTACTATTGTAAATATGTCACTTGAATGGTCATCAAGCATGTTTTATTATTGTTATATGTTTTTAAGTGGCCATATACTATCAACACTTATAATGAACAGTTCTAATAAAAACATAAAGCTTTCAATTGAAGGTTAACTTTTAATTCAAGGCTTTATGTTTCTTAGAACTGTTCATTATCGTTTTATTTTTATAGGAAGAAATTGATTAAAGGCTGTAAATGCACTTAGTAGTAATAAATGTATGGTCAATTTGAAGGTCCGAAAGCTTTCTGTGAAGCTTGAATTGCTTCGTCAGCCTCTATCGGGCATATACAATAAATGTCCAACTTAAAATGTGCATGCAGATAAATGTATTGTTTTCAAAATTGATCTGTTTCTTTAACTTGCCAAATGTTGATATCCTTCACTTGGGCGTCGTTTTTATGTCTCATCAGAATGACTAATGGATTTTTATTATCAAAACATTTGCTACCCTCTAAGATATCTTAGTCACTGGCATGCTAAGTCCATCAACAATGTTTAGTTTATGTCTTCATATCATCTAATAATGAACAGATGAGATTTGATAGTCATTTGGTGCTAGGTATTTCTGTAACGGGGCACATAGTTTATTTGTAAAAAAATAGTGCAACTGTCATGAGGATGAGTACAAGATAAATAGAAAGAAAGAAAATATTTCTTACTTTAGACCTACATTGATGACACTTGCTGCTAATCATGTTATCAACACTATCTATATAGGACGGAGGAACGTGTAACTGTGGAAATTATTTTCCAAATCAAGGACCTGCATACAACCCATGTAACATCCTTTGCTCGTTGTCTGGTTCTACTGACATATGTGGTGGAACAAATGCACTTAATATATTCACAGGTTTGGCATTTTTCCTTATGTTTCTTTACCAAGGTATATTGGAAATGGCAAAGTTCAGGGAAGAATTTATATCAAATTGCAATGATAGGCTACAAATATATTTTCATAATTGGGAAAGTTTTGTTCGATTCTTTAATCTTATAGTGTGTCCCAATGGTACGTACAAGAGTAATGACTTCTCGTGTAACAACGACTGTGGCCAATGCAAGGACGATGGACATTGTTATCAGATTAATGGGACTTGCGGAAGTGGATGTAAGCCTGGATGGGAAGGAGTAATGTGTGAAGGTAATCGACAACAACGTACGCTAGGAAATATCCAATCAACATTTTATTTTTGTTTTTTTTTGCTGAATTTAGTATCCATTCAAACCGCAATGATATTTTCTTATTCTTTGATTTTTTTTGTATTGTTTTGTTTTGATATCAGAATGCCAAGATGGATATTATGGTACAAACTGCAAGCAGTGTGGTAATTGCAAAAATGCTAACTGTGATAAGGTCACTGGTAATTGTGATAGCCAAGGATGTGTGAATGGATTCCATGGTTCCTTATGTCAAGAAAGTAAGGCAAGAGTTTTTTAATTTTTAGTTTTTCGAACGAAATCGATTTTAGTTGAGGGTAGGAGGGAGGGAAATAAAAATAAAAATAATTTTATATAATATGAAAAAAAATGTTTTTTATTGTATTCATAATATATAAAGCATAACAATTATAATGGTGTGTTCCCCTGTAACTGTAGTTGTAACTAGTAACCTTGAACTACTTCACCAATCAACAAAATATAGACACAAAAAAAGAAACAGAACATTCACGGTTATAAGTATCCACGAGTCATGATATTTTCGAAATTTTCTTTGGAAAATGGGTCGGAATAAGGAATATGAATATAATTTTTTCAAATCCAAATTATTTTTATTTTCTATTTTGGTTCTTCAGAGGGGCGGCAATGTTTGAAAAACGAAAAATTATAAAATTCCTGCCTAATCAATCAAAATCAACTTAACGAAACACAAACTTATTTCTACTTGTGACTCAACTAGTTCCAGCTACTCTTGGTAAAACAGAGATATAAGGCTCAAGCAAAATGAAAAACTCAAAGTTGAATATTGAAATTTCAGAGTGCAATGACGGTTTCTTCGGGAACTGTTCACAGCCGTGTGGTCATTGTGAACCACACACGTGTAACCTTATCTACGGAACGTGTTCCAAATGCAAGCCTGGATGGCAAAATGAATACTGCACTAAAGGTAATTTCTGTTCACAATATGCGTTGAATTCGTATTTACATAGACACCAACATGACATGGCAGTGATCAGACCAGACACACGTTTGAAATTGATAAAATCACCTTTTTTGTTAAACTGCTCTAATGCTTACTAATTATTCTTTTCAATTGAATTTGCTTCCAGACACACTTTTGGAATCCTATTACATGTATCATGAATGTATGGCATAGTTAAACACACAATTTAACCCAATAAAAATGGTTTTAATCGATTCCAATGGTGTGTCTAAATGATGTCATAGCTGTTCTCGTTATAATTATTTCATTGTTACAGTTTTACTGATATGATATTGTACTGTCTTGATAGGTTTCAAACAAGAACACCTGTAGTATTAACTAACTTTAGATTTAAAATCATAATTTTCTAAACACTTATAAAATAGAATGTGATGAAGGTTACTATGGCAATTGCACTAACAAATGTGGCAATTGTGAAATTCCACCATGTAACAAAGTTGATGGCAAATGTCCTGTCTGTGAGGCTGGATGGAAATGGGACTACTGCTTATTTCGTAAGTCACCATAGTTTTATAGAATCATCTTGTATTTATGTCAATCTTACCACTTATTGTACATCTCGTTTTGGGTATATTTCCTATTATTTTCATTGCATACTACCTTCGAAACTAAAATCTCAACCAACAAATAATTATAACTTTATACATATACAATAAGAATGCACAGAAACAGGGGCTAACACAGCTCTGTCTTCTAGGACTAAATGCATTTTTTTTAAATGTCCTTTTCATGTTTCTTTGAGAAAGTCATAAAAAAAAGTCTTTGGCTCCATATTTTTTTAGAGTGTAATGCTTATGAACATGATCCCAACTGCAAGGGTAATTGCACTACATGCATGGATTCTTGCCATCAAATAAATGGTTCTTGTATAAATGGGGGATGTATGACAGGGTGGAAGGATGAGCTCTGCCAATCAAGTAAGACATCTTATTATATATTTAAACATTGTAAGAGATGTTTGATAATGATATCAATAGTGTTAATAGAGGATTCTAAAGTTAATTTTCAAAGGTTTTCAGTGTTAAAAGTACCCAAAAATGTTTAATTGGGAAACATAAATCCTTCTAAAAACGATTCCATTTAGAAAATAATAATTAGTTGTAAGAATAATGTTGCTCATAAAAGTACAAAGTTGAATATAAAGAATAAGAAATCTCACAAATATATAGGAGGCCTAATGGCATAAAAGGTACAAATAAAAAATGTTTAAATTGTATAAAAAGAAAACAAAATAACACTCTACAAACAGAATACATGTATACAGTAAGAGGTACTCCCTCTTTCTTTGAAGCTTGGAGAAAAAAATTATCAACATTTCAAATTGGCAATTATTTCAAACTAATTTCTAAATTATGATGTGGACCTTAAATAATGCTTTCATTGGATAATTTTTCTAGGCTGTAATGATGAACTACATGAAAATTGTCCACAATGTAGTTACTGTGTGGACAGAGATTGTTACGAAGTGAATGTGAAATGTTCCAAATATCCAGGTTGTAAATCTGGATGGAGTGGAAGTCGCTGCCATGAATGTAAGTTGTAAATAATGGTAGGCCAGCCCCCTCATCCCTTTTGTCTATAGTACTGATCATTGGTGGTTGTTACACTAAACAATATATATATATATGACTTTTGAAATAAACCCTGAAAAGAGACTCATTGATGACTCGAAACATGTAGGTTTCAAACCGCATATCTTTTGTGTTGGACTTTATCATTATTTTATATAATATTATATAAAACATGACTTTGTAGGCCTGTCGAATGTATCTTTTTTGTTAAAGATCAAGAATTCTAAAGAGGTTGTTTGTGAATTATAACACTATACTATTTTCCTTCCTTTCAAGTGAAGTGTAATCATATTTACGTTGAGGTGACCCAATTTTTTCTACCAAAAAATGCATTAATCTGAAATGACCTGATTTTGTTTGAATACTAATTGCTTTGACCTGACAGTGACATTTACATAGTCACTCCGAAAAAAATATTATGGAGATTGTTGTTCTCTTTATTTTGCAGCAGAAGGGTCAGGAAATACTAATGTTGCAGTTCCTATAGTTGCAACTTTGGGTGTGATCTTTGGCACAGCAATCATTTGTTGTGGAGTGTTATCTTTCATGTATGTTTTCTATTAATATTTGATTCACACATCACCTAAGAACGTTAATTTGTGCAACTTCAATTGTATATTTTCAATATTACATTAAGATATCAAGATGTCCAAGTTCAAGGTGTGTGTATTGTTTTCTTTTTGTTAAGTTTATATAAAACACTTTTTGCTATAATTGCAATTTTGAAGAATAGACAAGATCATGATAAAATTCCTTGGCTTCAGTATATCTTGTTCTAAGTCATTCTTTATTTTTTAGGAGATAATCCCACGAACACTGAATCCAGACATTTGGCTCAAATGTATTTTAAGGTGAAAACACATTAACCATTTTAGTAAAATAAAATAAAATAAATCTAATTATTGATGTGAGAGTTAGAATATGAATTTTACATGCTTGAAATGGTGATATTGATAAAACTAGTAAATTGCCATCTGAGTGTTGTGTTGGTGATTTGACCTATTTAAGTGGTAGGAGGGACATACATATCGTGGAAAAACGTTTCACAGGATCTTTTTCATAGGATTATCATTGAATCAATTCGACCTAATTATGAACAGAGTTAGAACAAGATAGAAGTGAACCAACAAATTTATATTTTTTATCAATCGTAATAATCTAAGAAATCCTTATTCATATTTATGGTTAATAACACTTTCAAAACGATTTCAATGTTTGGTAGTTGATATTTGTAAAAATATCTTATTTGCAGGAGGAATGAAGCTTATCATGATACATGTAAGTATGATTACTTAAAACCCATACCTGTGAAATACATTAAAAGAAAGAGTGTGATTTATACTAAAGCAATGTCATTCTTTTTGTTGTCCATGGCTCTTATCATTTTTTTAAACAATCTGTTGAAACTAGTTTACACAATTAAATATAATCCATTGTCAATTGATATTTCGTTAAAAACAGTGAAACAATTACTTCAAAAATCATGTTTGCTTGATTTATTTACAAGACAATTTAAATGTTGTTAAATGTTCAACTAACTGATGATTTCATCATTAGAACACTAAAACATAGTGCATGTTTGTAAATTGTCTTGAAAAGAAATCAAGAAAGCATGATTCTCTGGGTAAACGTTTTCACTGTTATAAAACATGCTAAGTGCAATAAAAGTTCATTGGTTGTGTTGACACAATAACAATAATCATAGTCCAACAATCTGACTGATGCAGATGACAGTTGTCATTGAAAGCTCTCGGTAAGAGTAAAACTTTGATACCAGTCAAAAGTTTAAAATTGTTGGACTATGATTATACTGGTTAGATGAATCTTCATAAGAGTTAAGACTTAAAATAATCATGTTTCTATCCCTACAGGTCTTGGAAAATTCTATCAGAGGCATAATGACAATAAGGAAAATAATGAAGATATGGGACTTGAAAATACAACACATGAAAATAACGTAAATGTTAATGAAAATACTGGAACTGATAATACACAGCATGAACATTATGAACAACATGTAAATGGAAATAATGGAATTGGAAATGCAATACTTGATAATATTGGATATGTAAATGAAAATACTCTAAATACAATACTTGAAAATGATCAAAATGTAATGACATATGAAAATGATGAAACTGAAAGTACAGCACAAGGAAATCATGGAATTAAAGTTGCAACATATGAAAATGAAGAAACCAGTAGACCTGTATATGAAAAATTGCGAATTGACCAAAATACATATGAAAACACAGAACCTAGAAGACAAGCATATAAAGTCCTGTAAATCAAATAACTACATGACAGTAAACAAATACATTCACTTAATAAAAAAATTCCTTGTTCATTGATTTTTTCTATGTATAACATGATTCCGAATAAAATAACCAAATATTAAGAATATTCTTTTTAATATTCCAAATGTGATTTTTGAATATACATGTACATATCAGTTTATTTCAGTAAAAATCAAAACAATATAACTACACCATCTAGTAGACTAGGTCATTTTAGATCAGACTGACGAAGATGACAGTTGTCATTGAAAGCTCTCGGTAAGAGTAAAGTTTTCTTTTACCAGTCAAAAGTTTAAAATTGTTGGACTAAGTTAGTGTGTTGTTAAGAGGCTGTGCACGAGAGAACCATCCAGTGGGCGGAACATGGGGGTCAGCCAAATCCATTTATATTTTGCATGTTTTATACTTGGGTGGAACTATTATCAACCACATAA
>JAVSBT010122990.1:1504-15098 GCA_033118115.1 Pharyngocirrus eroticus
CAAAAGGCAAGCATCTTTAGTGGTATTTCTTCTTACTTTTTGAAATGACTTACAGACTACTCACCATTTTTCTATTGAATTTTGGACGTCCTTTCATGCCAGGGTAGAGGTGTAATAATAGATGCAAACTTGTATGATGTTGGCTTTTATGACCATTTTGTATTTATTTATGAATTATTATAATTTTCCGTCTGTTTGAACAGACAAATTCCTCATGTTGATTGATGGAGATGGAAAATGTTGGTATTCATTTCATATTTTCCCATTTTTACCCTTTTACTTACTATTTGCTCAGCCATGAATAGATATTGTAAACACTTCTATATGGCAATAAGATGATATTTGCAATTATGAAACAGAATTGTTATGAGGACAATGACTTTTACTGGTAACAATTGGTCATTCTTTATCATTGACAATCAGAATATTTCATTGAATGATATTCTTAAAATATCTCCCCTTTTCCCATCAAAAGCTGCAGATTGATACATCAATTGTCACCAGAGTTTTAAGGAGCCATAAATCAGGAGAGATCATTTTAGAAATTGTTGTATATATTACTATCAAATCACAATAATATAAGGACAGTCTCCTTTATATGATGAAAGGTAAAAGATGTGTCTTTGAATTCATGACTATTTTGTGAATGATTCCTAAAGCCTTATAATGATGACAAATGTTGCATTAATAATATAATAACTATGTTTTAAAACTGAAAAATATCCTAAGGTTTGATTAAAGTATATTTGACAAGAAAATGAGAATGGCGACATTGCTTTTTTTCCTTTGGTGTGTAAGTATACAATAATTAATGTGGATCTGTTTCCACTAGGAATTACTATACTACATCCAATAATTAAGTTTATTTACAGTGTTGTGGGTAGTTTGGCAGAATGTAGGTATTCTTAAAAGTTTGAGTAGAAAACAACAATTTTTTGGCAGTAGAATAACTTATTCAACTTTGGGACAAGTTTTTTATGAGATAATTTCTTACCTCATACAAAGTTTCTGCCTTCACTAATTGGTAAGAAATTATCCCATTAAAACTTGTTACAAAGTTGAATAATTTTATCTACATAATTATGGATCTTGGAACAAGTAACATATTTGCTAACTTTTTGGCATTTAGATATAACAGTACCATAACTTCATCATAAAGCTGTAGCAGACCTGCGTAAAAAGAGCACCTCCATTAACACAGGCTCCTTGAACTCAGTCTGGCAGAGACATTTGTCAGAAAAACAAATTTTACATTTCTATATAGAGAGAGAAACATATTGTAACTAACAAATAGCAGCAAATCTAATGTGAAGCTTCACTTTGATAAACCCTTTTATAATCCTTTTGCATAAAGGCAGCAGATGTGCAAAGGACTTTATTATTTGACAAATAAGTATTGCTATTCAAAGGTTCAAAGAATCCATGCTCTATGTTGTAGTTACACTTCTAAAAGTCTTTCTGGCCACCAGGATGCAAAGTAGAATTTTTTGTGTGAGGGACCACTTATCATGGAACCAGTTATGAATGAAATAGTTAACCTGCCAGGGCTAAAGTTTTTTCTTCTTCTGATTTGTCATAGAATTTATCCCCTTGATATGAACAATAATATGTATAACAATGACCAAAAACATTACTCTGGATCTGTCTTACACTCTCTTGAAATACTATAATAACGATATTTTTGTCTCTTCAGAGCTGAACAGACATTCCTAGTAAATATAAACAAAAAAGGTCAAAATATTTAATGTCGAATTGAGTGTGTTCCTTTGAGATACAATGTATTTACTGAGTTTCTATTTTTTTTCTTTTTTAGATGCTTTTGAGGATGTGCAGATTTCTGGAGAATTCAATTAATTGCAACAAGAAATATGGAACAAAGAAAACTCAAAATCCATAGGAATCTTGGCAGAGAATGTCTGAAGACTTTTCACTTTTTTGGGTCATGCTGTGATAGTTTTAAATAGGGGAGAATGATATGTCCCATCAATCAATATTTAGAGTTGGAATCAGTTTGACTTTTGTAACATGGCAGCATCCATTTTACCACTGTTTATTGTGATATTGGGCTTTTTGGTGGACATTGGGTTTTCACAAAACCCATTGCCATATAGAGTCTATGAAGAAATGCCACAAAATACTTTGATTGGAAACACAGCTATTGATGCTGGCTTACATAAACAATATAATGTAAGCGAACTACAGCAGCTAAGGTTTGATTTTCTTTCACCAACAGCAGACGGATACCAATATTTTACTGTAGAGAAAACAACCGGTTTGTTACACACGGTTCAGTCCATTGACAGAGAAGAAATCTGCGCACAAAAACTTGAATGTGTAATAAATTTAGATATTATTGTACAACCTAATAATTATTTTCGTATTATTAAAGTTAATGTCAGCATTCTTGATATAAATGACAATGCCCCTACTTTCTCCCCTGGTACTATTGAAAGATCTCTCTCAGAAACTAGCCCACCGGGGACTCGGTTCCCCATAGATTCTGCTGAAGATCCAGACAGTGGTGCATATGGGATCCAGAAGTATCGCCTCACCCCCTCCTCCTCACCGTTTAGATTGGAGGTGACTAACACTTCCGATGGCTCAGTAGATGTTCATTTGGTGCTTAAAGAAAAACTTGACAGGGAGGTAGAGGATACCTATAAAGTGAAAGTTGTTGCTTATGATGGTGGGAGCCCAGTGAAATCAGGATCTGTAGAAGTTACAGTTAAAGTCCTGGATGCAAATGATAATAATCCTGTGTTTGAAAATACAACATATTCAGTGAGTATCACAGAAGATACAGCAGTTTTTACATCAATTGTTCAAGTCCATGCCCATGATCCAGATATCGGAACAAATGGGGTTGTATTTTATTCATTTTCTACTCCCACCCAACAAGCCCATGGAGACTTATTTGCTATAAATAACATAACAGGTGAGATTTATTTGGCCAGTAAACTGAGTTTTGGAGACGGAGATAGTTATTTTTTGACTGTCATGGCCAAAGATAAAGGTACAACCTCTCTCCCTGCTTATGCAAAGGTAGAAGTACATGTTATTGATGTAAATGACCATGCACCTGTTATAGTTGTGAATACGTTAACTAGCACAGACCAAGCCCACATCATGGAAGGGGTGGACCCGGACACATTTGTGGCTCATATATTAGTGACAGACCCAGACCAAGGAAAAAATGGTGAAGTTCAATGTTTTATTGATAATTCCTATTTTAAACTTGTTCCTATGTTTGAAAAGGAATACAAGATGGTCAGTGCTACTGTGTTTGACAGAGAAAGTGAAGAGGAATTACATTTAAATATCATGTGTCAGGATGGTGGTGACCCTTCCCAGACTTCCATGGAACCTGTGGTAGTCAGAGTTTTGGATTTTAATGATCATCCCCCACGTTTTTCTCAAGCTGTGTACAGGAAAACCATTGTGGAGAATAATAAACTCTATGCAAGCATTATTAAGGTAAGCATATTTTTACTATTGATATGAGAGAGGGTGAGGGGTCATCATTAGAAATAAGTTGCTGACTTTTACACTGTTACAAAAAATAGTTACGTCACTTTTTGTCAGTGATATTTAGTGGTAAAATAACATCAACACTAAATTCAGTGATACCAATTATCACTATGTTATGTTGCTATAATCCACTCATCAACAATGTAAATCATGTGGATTAAAGAACACTATTTAGTGATGGTTTAGCACTACTAAGTCTAATGTCAATGCTGTTTTATCACTAAATATCACTAATATTACTATTTTTGTTAACTGTATATGGGCTATCCTCATCGAATATCAATCGTTCACTAAATAAAAAGTACCAACCTAAAATAATATGATTATTAATTTATTCTGAGTCAGAGCCCACCTGATGATGACAGGAGGTCATTGTTGAAAGTTGAAAAGTCTTAAAACTCAATCACATCAAAAGTTACTTTATAAGTCAACCATGTCCCTTATTTTACAAACATTCAATGTAAATATTGTTATCAGTTGAGTAATGCTCAGTGAAACCATGAAATTGAACTTAATTGACACCAGCTCATATTTTCAGCTGCTCAATGATAAAAATCACCTGAAATATTAATATTTTGACCTATTTTATGTCAAAGAATTAAGGAAAAATAGAAATTAACACGACTATGGGTAAAATTCTATGGTGACATGTTGACCTGTTATGATCAGAACCAGCTGTCAGAGTTCAAACTCAATAGAATGAAAGAAAGACTGAATAAGTTCATTATTCTTTATTAACAAATTATAGTAAATAACATGATAATGCCTGAAGGTGTTGATTTTATATTTACTAAAATTGGAAGAAAATCTTAAATGAACTGGTTCACATTTCATTCATGTGTTATACTTTTGATTTTTTTTCAAACTCATAGGATGATAAAAAAAGAATGAAATAATTGTTCAATATGTTATTTACTTTTCCTCTTTTTTAAAATTGCAAAAGGCATTACTGCCATTAGTATCAATTGAAGGCTTTGCAAACTTTCTATCCTTTAGATCATTCACAAGTTTGAACAAGTATCGATATACTACATAAACACTTAAAATCATTATTGAGAAACACAGTATACTTTAGCTCTGTTTACATAATTCATTTTTGTTACCAACTTTGAAACCATTTTTGACAAAAGGAGAAGGGCTATTTGTTGTAAACGTGTCGTTTTTTCTTTGATACAATGATAGACAAATCTTCAGACTGTTAACATGGTACATGGCAAAATTAAATCAACTTTAAATAAAAAAAGTCTTTTAACAGATTAAAAGTTGAATGACAAAAAATGGTAGGGTAAATAAAGACTTGAAGTGTGATTTGGGTACTTTTTTGGCTATCAGGGTTTATAATATGCTAAACTACCAATCGTACACAGGTATTGTAAAAAAACATGCATTCCAATTCTGCATGGTTGGCTTCATTTGTATCTTGTAATTATATTGATGGGACAGAATTCTTGTCATCTTTTTATTACAGTAATTATAATAATTTGAATGAAACTTCTGCACTAAAAAATAACATAGAAGATAAGTATGACAATTACCGAATAATTATCATGGGAGGGGATAGTAGTATGGGGAGGGAAAAAGCCGCTGCAATGGAGGGATCCACCCAAACATGTCATGGTGACCAACTACCCCTGGCTTAACCATCTCTTATTTAAGTAGACAAGGGGAAGGGGAAATTACTTAGAATTCAGATATGAAATGAACAAGTGGCTTAATTTGTTATGAGCTGACAATTTTGCAGTGTTTCCATTTAACTTCGGGATGTCTGATTAATCGGGTCAATATCATGTCATCTGTCATGTATGTATACATACATGTGCACAACTCTGCTGCATCAAATGTTTCGTTAAGATTTGTTGAAGAGTTGAGGAGGTAATAAATTCCATTTATTTAGAGAAATTTACAGCCGCAACAAAATAAAAATGAAAAGAAAATAATTTCAAAAAAAGAAGAAAAGAGATATGATTTAATTTAATTGTACGGGAACTATGGGATAGTTAGTGGGTTTTGGATGATATGTCAGATAGCGTCCACTCAACCAAGGCATATAGGGTCAAACCTGCAGTATCAGTGCAAGGAATTTGGTTTGAAATTGGCACACAACTGACCGCGAATAATACTTATTCTGGAAGTACAATTGTATGGGTGTACGTGTGAAAACTTATATGCTTAATTCTAAACCATTTGAATCATACAGAATACAATTGAATTTTTTCCACCATTATCTACCCAAAGGTGCACAAGAATATGAATAAAGGGGATTTGCAATGTCCATTGAAAGTCAAAGATTACATATACTGTCACAGATAAAACATCAAATAAAATATCAGATTATATTTAATTGATAGTAGTGCTATATCAAATAGCAACACCAAAGTAAATAAAAAAGCACCAAGTTCACTTATGTCTTTTTGTATACCATTGACATTAAGTGTCATTTTGACCTGAGGCAGGGTCAATAAACCTGACAAATGTCAGTTTGTGACCTTTATTGTAGACCACTTTTTTTTATCCAAACCAATATGTTTTTCTCTAGACCAAACGACACTGTCAGACAAAATAGTTGATGTTAAGTGTTGTTAGTGATAATTAGCAGTTACGGTAATAGCTATTGCTACTAAGATCTAGGTGTAGTAATTGGATGTATCAGCAAGAAAGCTACTCTGAATAGCTGCTATAGGTTCATTTTTAAATTTATTAGGAAATTTTCATTGTTAACTTCAACATCTTCAGGGAATGAAGATGTAGACAACGAAAATTTGCTAATAAATTAAAAAATGAACCTAGAGTGACATAGAGTCAACACTAGATTAAGTGATGCTAGAATATCACTATTTTATATCACTATTTTCCAGTAATCAGCACTATTAGTGAAAGAGAATAGCACTTCTTACCACTAAATATCACAAACAACACTTTTTTACTAACAGTGTAACATTTAAAATGATCAGCTATTTGAAAGTAAAAAATTCTTCTAGTTGTTATTTTTTATCAATAACAGTGAAGAGAAACATGCAAAAGAATATCTGAAAGATGTATACTAAAATGGAAAGCCCATCCATTATTTTTTTTACCCCTGAAAATATAGCTAAATTCTTGCTGTTTGACAATCTGGAAAGAATTGAACCATAAACATGATAAAAAATAATGGAATCAAGACTTTTGCTTCATAAAATCCCTCAAAACAGAAACCTTTCATGTACACAGAAATTTCTCTTGGCTGGTCTAATGAAATACATTGGTGAAAACATAGAGGATAAGATTTTCTGCGTTTAGGATGTACATCTTCCTCCGATTTTTTTTTTAAATATCGAAACCATTTTACAACTTATGTGTAGGAGGACAAGGCGTCGCTGGCTGCAGAGACAAATATATTCAAACCAAACCTTTTCTTCTTCATGTTTTGTATGTTATCAAGGATAGATAAGGACATTCCAAATTGATTAGTTGGATGATGTATTTTTTGGTATGAAAAATTGGGTTGGTTGGTCGGTCGGTCCATTTTTTATTTGATCTCAAAGTAATTTTGCCTTTTACGTTGAAACGACTGTAAGGCGTGAAGTGCTTTTTTTGTTGCTTTCAAATTATAGGCTTCAAAGCACATACCTGAAATATACATTTTTTCATAGGTCAAATTTACAGTTGCTTAGTTCTACAGAATACTGTTAACCATAGCATGAAGGGAGATGAGCAGTTGAATATATTTCTAATATTCTTAAAGATCGCCCATTATTGAGTTTGGCCAGTTAGCCTTTTTATCAATGGATATATATGGGGGTTAATTTCATACTACATCTGCCAGTGATAATATTGTTTAATAGATAGAAAATTGGCAATCTTTTGAATTAGGACATGAGTATAAGGTTAAATAATTAGGATAAGACATCTTATTGTTAATAACTATTCTGTAAAAGCTCACTCCCAAAATTATCAAATACCAGGGCATGAGGATTGGCGTTTTTGCTCTAGCTGTTTGATAAACATGTAAAAAAATAATTTAAAAGTCAAACAGCAGGGGGGAGAAAATGGTATACCACTTTAATTTAAAGGGAATTATTGACAAAAGTGAACCATATAGTTATCCATGAATTAACACCTTCAACAGTAAATGTTAGTCACTGATGAAAACAAAATAGCATTGACTATTTAAAGGTATTCTCCACTAATCCTTGAATGATAGACATATGGCAAATACCAACTATGATAAAGGCCTTAGTCCATTGGCTAGTACACCATGAGCCTGGTTAGAAAGATTTTCAGTTTAAAGAGCCTACCAGCTCTCTTAAAGCAATTTGGCTGAAATATGTTAGGTTTTTAAAGTCACCCATGTTAACTCAAGGCAAGATATTGGGAGAGTGTTGTAGCCTATATAGGGCCATTTGTAACTCCACCCCATGGTAATTGCTTGTGATTTGATAAGAGGTTAACATGTGAAGGTCAATAAACTTTCAATTAAGCTTTTAATAGACTTGTATCGGGCAGGTAGAAGTGTAAATTCACACTGAAAATATTAATGCAGATGAATGAATGAATTGTTTTTAACATTTATCTGGTTCTTTCACATCCCCAATGATGGTATCCTCTCAAAAAAACAATGTTGGAATATTGAATAATTTATGACTATCTCCAATCTAGGAACCAGAAATCGCTTACAAGTAGAAACTCATTAGTAACTGTATGTTCTTTTTTTTCTCCAGATAAATGCCACAGACAAAGACACAGGTGATAACGCAGTCATTGTTTATTCAATTACTGGAGCGCCTTCTGAAAAGGATTACCTGTCCATTCATCCTTCCACTGGACTTATTTCTGCTAATATTGTCTTTGATTATGAGTTGAAGAGAGAATATGAGTTCACTATTGAAGCTAGAGATCAAGGGGATCCTGTGCAGACAGCTTCAGCTGTTCTTATTCTGACCATTACGGATAAGAACGATGATGCACCTGTGTTTGAACAGGTAAGCAAAAGTGATAGCAATTCATTGTAAAGGGGATCATCCCAAGAGGAAATTACTTAATTTACATATTATGTCACTCAACCTGTAGGGTAGAATTTAGGTTCTTAGATAATTAGATAGAAGGGTCTTTAGAGGTTTCCACAGAAAATCAATATGAATTTTTCAAAAAAGTCTTTTAGTCTTGAGAGCCAGCTTGACCCTTTTGTATAACATTTTGACCTGCTATTGTAGATGGTTTTGTATTTTTAAGACTTTTAAGAACTTTATATTTGAATAAGTCTAAACTTTGCTTTCTTTTTATTACTTTTAAAAAGTTAAAGTATTTATTGCCAACATTATCAATACAATGTAGAACATGAACTAGTTAGACGAATCTACACAAATCTTAAATATTTATTTTTTGAATTGCAAAGGTATGATAGTATGATTATGTTTTAAAAGAATCCCTAGGTTTTACCATCAAGATTCAAATACATTTAAAAATCAAAATGCTAATAAAAAAACAATAAATCAGAGTTTGATACATTGCAGTGCTGAAAAGGGACATGATATGTATCATTTAGTACCATCAACCGCCATGGCTTATCCATTTTCAATGAGCTTCATAAAAACCAAAAATAAAAAAAACCCACATTTGTTTTATCTATTGATTTTCAACAGTTGAATCTACTATTACTACGTTGTGCTAGTTTCTGCATGGTGTAATTCCTCCAAGAATGACAGATATTCTAATTTTTAATCCGAATCTATCCTAGAATTTCATGGAACATGTCAAATCAGATTTTATTGACATTTTATCAGCTTTCTATGTGATGAAATATTTGACATGATACAGGAATAAAAAACCTGATGGAGAATGCTACTTTTTTTTATATAATTGTTTCTTTCACTTGTATAAAAAAAAAGGCTCACTTGCATTGATAGGGGGGAAATTATCTAACTGAAGAGAACATGTAGCATGAACCAGCTGCAATTGCATTGTGCTGGTTTCTATTTCAAGTGATATTTCTCAGTCCCTGGTACGGTAAAAACGCTCAAGAAGATACTTCAATATCATTGAAAGATTATTATTTTAGTAATTGCAACCTTTTTACGCATGATAATTTGATACATGTTATGCAGATAGGAATCACAAGCTGGACTGCTATGGAAATAGTTTTCCATGACCCCCCTAAAAATACTTCAAGTCTTTATATGGAAATGACCATGAAGAGACTCTTGAACTTTAACTGCTGGGGACAAAAGGAAACTTTTGCTCTTGATCTGTTCAGTCTGTAGAAACTGTGTTCATTTTGCTGTTGTTTCTTGTCCAAATACTTGCTCATTGAACTCACTGTATATTGATAAATAATGAGGGGTTATTAGCATGTATTTTGGTTAGAAATTAGATTGAAATATACAATGGTTACTTGTGTAATATTCATCATAATGGTATCAAACATATATTTGAAATTCTGCTATTCAGTACTTAGTTACTCATTTATAAGCTGTCTACAGACTGAAAAGATCAAGAGAGAAAGTTCCTTATTAGGAACTTCCATTGTTCTGATAATTCTCTTGTTTTCTTGTTAGCATTGAACAAAGTTTCATAATTCAGAAGTGTCTTTACCATTATTACTTATTGTTCCTAGACATTGTTTTCAAAGTTAAATCAGCCCAACTTTTCCTATGTGAAGATTTACTTCTCATGTGAAATCCCTTGTACCAATTTTCAAGATTACATTTCTGAATCCTAAAGAGAATTCTTCAGTTTCATAAATCCCAAAGATCCCATACTGTAATAGAAAATATAATAGAAAACATAGCCTATCGGGACAGTGATATCCACCGCACAATGAACATTTGTGATCAGTTTTGGTTTCTATCGGCCCACTAGGGATTTAGTATGGTGTCAGAAAATACTTGAAAATGTTTCTTTCAATGATATATGAAGTGCCAATTACTTTTACTATATCATGGCACTGTTTCCCCCATGCAATGATATGGGGTTTAAAGAAATTGGCTCCGTTTGAGTGAATAATGTAAGATAAGTTATATTTTGTCAGCTTGTTTTCCTCCAAAAGGCCACTGTATACTTCACAATGCTCAGTTATCACACTGCGATTGTACCTTAGGAATGGTAGCAAATGTCATATCTTCAGATCTAAAGAAAATGTTTTGGCCCACAAATAAAGACGTTTTTCCCTTGCAATGGCCAGAGTTACATATCATTCAGTCTGATTTTGATGTACGTGAATGTCAAGTTGGATATTACATTGTAGACAAACATACTGATAAGTTATTGTAGAGAGAACGCTAATCACAAGATTATTCATGTTTTCACCATCAATTATGTTGTACAATTTTGTCTTTGAATGTCATTTTGAAAGAATTAAAGAAGGCTTGAATGTTACTATAGAATTGTCCATCAGGGACGGAGATATTTTGAAAAGGGTTTAATATTGAAAAGACGAGTGCATTTAAAATCAACTTTTGAAGAAAAATTGGAAAGTCATGAAATTGTAGAACAAAAATAGATTGCAAAAGCACAATATGAGATCGCACATTCTCAAATGTCCTTTTTTATGTCTGAATCCTTGACCAACTACCTTATCCACAACATCACATTCTTCCATCATTTGATTGTTTCCTTTTCTCTTTTTTCTAGGAGTATTATTCCTTTGGGACCTATGAAAACCAGAGAGTTGGAACAGAAGTTGGTATCATTAGAGCCAGTGACAAAGATACCTCACCATTTAATGTCATAAAATATTCACTCAGTCTAGAAACGAGTGATGCCAATTATTTTAACATTGATTCAACCACAGGGAAAATTGTAAATAGAAAAATGTTAGACAGAGAAACCCAATCGTATTATAATTTCTTAGTGATTGGTCGAAATGAAGGGTATTCTAACCTGAGTACCGCAGTAAATGTATCTGTGTATGTGATTGATGAAAATGATAACCCACCCACATTTATTTTCCCTTCAAAAAGAAACAATACTATGCAAGTGCCCATCAGTTTACCTGTGGGGAAGATGTTGACAAAAGTTGTCGCACAAGATCAAGACGACGGAGATAATGGGGATATCATGTATTCGATCAATGGTGGAAACGACCTTGGAATCTTCCATATTGACTCCAAAACAGGGGTTGTGATAATTAACAAGGTTCTTTCTGAGTTCACAAGCAATGAATATGGATTATATGTAGTTGCAAGAGACAGGGGTAATCCCCCTTTGTCAGCGTACAACGAGTTGCATATTGCCGTCAATAGGACAGCCGCTGGTGGCAAATCTTCTGGATTTATTCTCTTCCTGGATGAAACCACCACTATCATAGTGGTGGCCATTGTTGCAGCTGCTGTGGTGTTCAGTTGTATACTGATTAGTGCCATTATTTTAGTGAGAAGAAAACAAAAGAACAAGAAAGCAAAGCATAGGTTAGTATTGAAAAAAGTTCTGTAGAAAAAATAGTGATGTGGTGCCAATACATCCCTTATAAGTGTTTTGATTCACTCATATTGTTGCAACACAACATTGTGATATAATGGTATCACTTAGGATAGTGTTGATGCCATTTTATCACTAAATATCACTAACATCACTATTTTTTCTAACAGTGCTGGTGATAACATGTAAGGATAGAAACCAATATAACAGAACAAAGACTCTACTAAAGCTAGCAAACTTACAAAACATTTGTTGACAATAAGGCCAGACTGTATCTGTCTGAAAACATATGTTGCTCATGTTTGCTAATGTTTTGTAATGTATGCTTGCGTTTATTACACTTTACAATCAAATGTTGATTTAGAATTTATAACAAATTTGTCTGTTCACCAAAATACAGTTTTTTCTGGAGACTTTGTTCTGTTTTTCCTTTATGAATCAAAAGTTGACATTACATTATATACATTAATTTTGTACTTTTCTGCAGCAGGGTGAGAATAAGATTTTCTTTGCATTACATGTTGCAAGTAAAGAAGATGGGGAACATTTGAAAAATTCAGGGGAACCACCTTATGTTTAAAACTGTCTTGTCCCCCCTCCCCCAACCTGCTTGTGCATGTGATCTGCACACTGTTTCCTTTCATCATACCTTTTGACATAAGAACTGAACTCAAAAGAAGATAGATGTCACTCAAAAATATTTACCCTTATACATATCTTCTTTTTATTGATGGGCAATAAGACCCCTCTATAATGACCCTATTTTCTATTAATATGATATATATAATATTATGCTTAAGTACCTCACTATAACCTTTATTTTAATTATTATATATAGCCATTCTTTCAAGTGGTCATAAACATAATTAACAAACTGCGAAGACCTGTCTTTTGTCTTCAGGACAGGGAGGGGTTAAACTATAAACCCTAGACTTTTGTGTTGTTGCTTATATATTTGAAATGTATTTTAATTTGTCCAATATATTTAATGTAGTAATAGAATATGGCAAATGAAAGGGTAACCAAGTGAACTTTTGTGTCACCTTGCCTTGACCCCTATTTGACCCGTGTCCATGCTGTACAGCATGATTAAAGTTCTTAAAGGTATTGGGGGGGGGGGGGTGACAGATAGTGTTATCCTCATAAAGATCTTGAGAGTGGTTCCATAGCATAGACATGATCCCTATAAACATGTTAGGTGGTCCCATGGATTATGTCAGGAAAATCTTATTCACACCCTGTAAAAACATACATGTGAATATCCGTACACTTCAGATATTGCATTTATTGCATTCACTTTTAATTAAAAATTCCTTATATTCATAATGATCGATTACTATATTGATGTTAGAATAGCTGCATGCAAATTTTAAATCACTGTTTTGTTATGTATCTTTTGTTGAACCACTTCACCCCCCCCCCCTCTTTGTGTATTGGTTTTCCAGTTGTTTGTTGTTTAGAATTTGTAGAATAGAGTGAACACATATATATACTATGTCGTTGTCCTTTTGTAAGTTTTTTTATGGGAAAAATGCAATAAGTTTTTACTAGTCTTTTATTTAAGTTCAAAGCAAGATTTGATTTCTTTCATGTTTCAAAGCATTTCTTTCATAAAAAGACCATTTCTTTAGTCATGAATCAAGTGACTTTTTCAGGCTAAACAGACTCATGTTTT
>JAVSBT010123212.1:0-15096 GCA_033118115.1 Pharyngocirrus eroticus
GATCTTAAACCGGGGGGATCCGGGGCTGCCGTGGTCATCCGTGCTTATATTAATTTATATGGGACTGGGGCTTAACAGGACAATGCACGTGCAATATATCGCGAAAATGTGTGCATTTGTTTACACTCAAATTTCCTCCCGGTTATGTCGCGATATTTTACTTAGTAATGATATAACAATAAACGATACAATATGTACCAGACTTCATTACGTTGTTTGTAGTTGGTTACGTGCTCGAGATAAAACTTGACTGCTGAATATCACCTAAATTACATAATAAATCAACAGATGAAAACGAAAAACTAACTCACATATCAGCTTCCATTATTCTACACAAACAAAATTTGTTTTCAATACATGTTGACTTACCATCGTCTATGTCATATAATTCATAATTCATTTTTAAGTTTGCCTTTTCTGCCATTTCACTTTTAGTTACAAGCTTTGCAAGTCTTTCGTGAACTGTTCCTTATCTCTTGAAAACTTTCTTTTTCCTTTACTAAACTTTATCAATCGTGACTTTCAGACATTTTCAAACTTTCTGCAAAGTTTTTATGTATCACTGGAGCTAACATGTGTATTCAGAGCACGTAAAGGTGTGCCGTTGAGACAAGTGTTTCAAAGCACACAGGCATGCAACAAAAATACTCTTTGGGGAAAAAAACTATTTAAAAAAAGGGCATACGAAAAGTCTATATAATCAACCAATTACAAATAACTTTTTAGATATGTGTTGCAATTATTGAAACCTTTTTATATGCAGGCGAACATCTTGGTAATCGCAAGTCATCGGGTTTTTTTGCAGTGAGATTTTTTGATAGAACAGCCAAAACAGAAAGTTTGACGTCAGTCCCAAGTCTAAATATAGATTTCGAGGTAGAATTCCCGCTTAAACTTAGCACAACTCAAAAGTGCTTTCATCAATAGTTGAGGATTATAATGAATAAATACTATAAGATGCTTTATATCAGTAGATTATAATCTGTTTAGTACACCTATAGGCTATTGTAAACGACAGCATTCTAAAGCATCCAGGAATCTCCTGTAGACTTGAACTGTATGCATGGTAAATATTGATTGGCATTGGAACGTCATCCAACCACGTGACTAGTTCTTTGCTACCGCGAAGTGGAGTCAATATTGCTTTTAGTAGTGCTGTAGGTGGATGATTGTCAGGGGCGCTAACTGGGTAATATCCTCATGTTTTTTGAGTTTTAATGAGCAGTACCTATATCTCGCATCGTGTGACGCCGGAGCCGACTGATACGGACGCGCTCATGGCACACAATAGCCAGACCCTAGAGCTGAAAGAGCACGCTCAGAGACTTCATTCAGTGTCTGTCCACAACACTGACACTGTACGAGGAGAAATTATTGGAGGTATGTGAAATGACAATATGTATTCAATGTTTCTACACCTGCCCGATGATGTCGCTCCATAGAGCAAATTATTTCTGAAAGTGTTATTTAAAATTTTGTTTTTTATTTTGGAAATATGGTAAGCAGGTCTTACTCCTGTTTCTGGATGGTTTCCATGGGTGGGGGTTTCTTTTATTGTATTTTCATGCCAGGCTATAATGTATTTCATAGGCACTTGGGTTGGGGGAGGGGGGGGGGGTGTACATCAATTTTTTTCAACAAAGAGGATTATTATCATGTGGTTTGTTTTTATTTTATAATTATTCTTAAGTTAACTCCCAATGAGCGTTTGATGAATGTATTTGCTACAGAAGATGTAGTATAAGAGTTTATATGTCAGTTTGTTATAGATATTATGAAAACATATAAATATCCATAATGCATTTAGCACTCACATAGATGGCACTATTGTTTTTCTAGAACTATCAGCAAACTAACGAAGGCCAAAGAAAACATGAGGCACTGATTTTAAAGAAGCATTATATAGCATAGACCCGTGTTATATTTGTAGAATTCCTATATTTTTGTAGAAGGAATGGTTTTAACATTTATGTCAGAAATAATGAAGGCATCACTAGGCATATTTGCTAAACAACCTGCAATGTCTGGAGACTCAAATGATTAGAATTTTCCTTGATTGACACTTATCATTAAAACCCATGGATAGAAAAACTCCATTACAGAATATCACACAAACTTATGAATTATTGATATGAGATGATAAAGAATAAGAAAATCAATAGAAATAGCAGCATAGGATTCCCATTTGGTAATGGCCTGTCCAACACTTCAATATTTTAATAGTTGAACATGTTTAGGTGAACATGAAGGTATTGAATGAAAACTACTAACGGTCTACCTGTCCTAGAAATGCCTGCTATTAATTGCTTTTTTCACCTAGGCAGGATGACATTGGTCAATTATTCACCATTGAAGATTCATGCAGTTTTTCTACACTTGGCTTCTCACTAAACCCTTAATCCAAAGTCATTTGATATAAGGAGTTCTGGCAAATTTGATTGTTGAAATATTGTTGATATTTCTTGGAAAATTTTATTTAAGAAGAAAAGTGAAATTTTATGAATTGCTAAAAAAACATGGTATCCTTATGGAATAGAGAATTCTTTTGCTCGGCAAGCAGTATTGTTATCACTTTCTCATGAGATCAGTTACATTCAGTTATAAAGCTCACTTCAAGCATATAATTGCTACAAATGTTTGAAGATGGTACAATTTTTTCTTGAATAAGCAAGAAATTTAAAAAAAATGAATGGAACCACAGCGGTAATCATGGTCCCCAGACTCAGTATCAGATGATCTGTCATGGTTTTCTTGTTATTGCAGTCAATCAATATGGAATTGACCATATAAGCTTGTCACAGATTACAGGACAAAAACAAGGAACATTAGATCAATGTCACTTAACCAAGAATTAACATGTATAAGAAAGGTGACTTAGTATGATAGATGAAAAGTATATGTAAATAATGAATAAGTGAACTGGTTAACATCATTAAGAAGTAAATTAATGCCATTGTTTAGAAGGTATATACCTTTGTGCAGTCTAGATGTACAGTTAGTTTGTCTGTTTTATTTCTATGATCAAATGATGTCATCTTGGTTACCATTTATTTAAAGTGCTGAGGAATTTGAGTAATATCTAATTGTTGCTAAGGATGTCCTTAAACCAAAAGTAGATTCCTTCATAGAATTATCTTTTTATTGAAAAAGATAATTTGGGACATATGTTGTTGTTTATGATAAAAAGCAATTAAACCCTCATCCCCCTTAACTAATATCTTACATAAACAAAGCTCTTATCTCACTAATCTCTTTAATCACTAACACCTTTATGTTAATTGACTGAAGTAGTTTTCTTTATCTGATGTTGACTGTAATGGTTTCTTAATTTTCTGCATGTATGTGGAATGAGCACCATCAGCCCATACATAGACTGTATGTTATTAAACTAATAAGTGACAAGAATCAAAAGAAATCCAGGTATTTTTATGTAGATTCATCTAACCAGTTATCAGGTATTGTATTCATCTTGGATAATAACATATCTATTGCCAGGTTCTCATTTCCCGTCACAGACAGAACACCGCTGTCTTTAATTGTTTGTGTGAATCCTTCCTAGAAATGTTTGTGTATATGCTTCCAATTTATTCCATTCAGAATATCTTGGGTCTTATCATGGTAAGCTTAGATAACTAGTCAACTACTCCCCATTGTGAATTCATCATTACACTCCATTATAACATGACTATTTTCAAAACTTAATAAGAATCTGGAGGCAGAGCTATCTATTTATAGCTCAATCATACAGCTGAACTGCGGGATGTTCTGATATTGACAATATTATTGATGTCCCTAACTGTTATACAAGGAAGTCCCTTTTTTTTGGTAAAAAATAGTCCCTGTCATGAATTGATGATGAATGTTACCACCAGTCTTTATCTAGCATGAAATATTGTATAAGGTGTCTCACTCAAATAATGGTTAATTTGACTCTGAAAGCTAAATCTTTGCTTGGGAAAATTGGCAGTGTGAACAGGCCTTTAAATAATGGTGACTTTGACTCTGAAGGAGTGAAGCAACCATTGAAAAAATAACTTAGGTTTACTATTTTGGATTGTCATAATGTGTCGTGCTTGTTTATTTGACAACACCTTTTTGTAATAAAATGTATTTGAAGAAATAACGAGTTAACACATCTTCAAGAAGATTAAGATGTTGTAAGAGGATTAGTTTTTTGCATGCAGTGTTTGGCTCTTTGTTTTGACAATCAAAGTGTTCACATCCCTCTAGATGTTTCCTTGGCATTTGTGAGAGTATTTATATTGTGGAATGGTTTAGAGATCATGTTTATCAGAATTCTCCATTTCTGTTTTATGTCTTATGATAGTACATGTATTGTGATACTTGATACTCTGTACTTCTTCAAAAACACATGTTTGTATTGCTTGTTATTCTTGGAATATTTGCCTTTACACGTCTATCTAACTTCATTGACGATAGCATGTTTTGATTTGGATTTCAAGTTGTGTCCAAAGGATTGATTTCAAGTTCTTCCATATTCTGTCGTGCTGTTTTTTAGTTTGATCTCTTATTTCCTATGATAATTCAATAAATTCCAGATTCAAGCAAGAAAGTGTGAGCCGAGAACTCATTTTTTCTGTTTGTGAATCAAGCATTGTTCAATAAATATCTCCTCCCATCACTATGGAAAAAAAGGCTGAAAAAAGCGCTGTGGAATATTGAATATAGCAACCGTTTTGTAGGATCAAAACAATAAATGATAATGAAGCATAGATCGAAATCATTGGAATTACTGAAGTAGAATGCAAAATCCCTTGTGGCAATGGCAGACTTCTAACAGAAAGAAAACCCCCCATAGGTAAATACTAAAACTGGTTTAGATTCAGCATTGAAATGCAGCTTTATCCGATGAAAATCCTTCCAAAGAAGGAATTCTGGGAAGATCTCTGCAATGACCCGTAGACCTATTTTCAGTTACACAATATTGGAATTCGTTGTTGACTCTGCCAATGACTTTACTTGGGTTGAATAATTTAAATCATTAGTTGTGATGATAATATTGACATAGCTAGGCACTGGCTAACAAAAATCACCACGGTCTACCATAATTATATTGTTTTTTCATAATAGTTGATAAATAAGCACATACATGTTAACATAGCTGTAACCCCAAGGATTAAGACAGCTTAAAGTATGTATTAGTGATCAATATGTAGTCATGGTTTTAATGCAATTTTTTAAAAAGAGCATTGCAACATTGTGTCTCATTCTGTCAAAGCTCTGCAGATTGATACTGATAGATACAGGTGAAACATGTATTTTTTTTGTTTACTATTGTCGTGAACTCTATAACAGCTTCTGCTTTTATCATCAAGGTAGTTAGACTTGTTAGTGATGAAGATTTAGTATAGGTAGGTTGAAGCTGTGTAAATAGTAAATACAAGCCTGCAAATTAAGTCATTTTTTAAACAATTTACACACAGAATAGCATAAACAAAACTGGTTTTAGTTTTGTTTTAATTTTAATTTTTTTTACATAAAATAGAATTGTTTTGTGTTTTCTTGACCTTGAAAAGGTCAACCATCTTGTTGTTTTTTGTACAAACACTTCCTGGAAAATCAATTTGATATTCTAGGCACACTTGAGCAATTAGGCTAGGTAATTAGGCATAATCTGAAGGTTACAGGTCTGTTTCTTGGATTGTCTTAAAGGCACCAAATGTGCTTGTGTGTCATGGAATCCATTGCTATTTTGTAATGACTAGCTAGTCCCGAGTTATGGATCTAAAATAAATTCTTTAATGCAAACATAATTAGAGAATACAAAGACAAGCCCGTTTGCTGTATTTCATATTGCCGTTTTTTTTCTTTTCATAATCCATATTTAGTAGAACATCTTAACATGCAATGTAGCTGTCATCCACCTTCATCAGTGTATTATTATCATTGCTTACAATAGTCTTTTTGTTAACCAAACTTCTTGATTTGGGAATTTGTCTGTGAATCTTGAAAGCTCAGACCATTGTTTAAACATTCACTGGTCGCATGACTGTCTTTTGTATCCCACAGTGTTAAAACACATTGCCTTTTGAATAGATGAGAATTTCTGCTTATTTTAACAATGGTACATCTGGCTTCTATACTACCACTACATCATAATATTCATTTGACTCATTCTGATAGGGTATGTAAGTGACCTTGAGAAAATGCTTGAATCTGGTGCCAATTAAACAAAGCAATACACCTTTTCACAAAGTAATGCTTAGTAAAAGGTAGAGCTAATTTGCGGTTTTATCACATACAAGATGTAAAGCCAAATTATAAAATGCTATGCTTTAATGAAAAGGATTATATTAATCATGACACTGGAAGTCAGATATCATCCAACTTACACCCCCTTTATTACCAGAGCATAATCTGACTTCAAACTGGTAAACTATGAATTTTTAAAATTATGCAGTTAAATAATTATAGACTTTGCACAAGTTAACATACATGTACACACAAGGGAAACCAAAATATTGACAGAAATGCATTGTGAAATATTAAGCCCTGAAGGTTTTCTAATAGTTGCAGAGGAAATAGACACATTTGCATAGTTTTTGTGGCATAAAACCCGTTGATACTAGGGGCTCTCCAAAGAATTCCAGAGGACGGTGTTTTTGATAAAGGTCACATGTCATTTTGGATATTTTAAGATAAGAATTATGGCTTTGGAAGACTTTCAGAAAAATCCAACTCTCTAAAGAAAAGGGATTAACATAGGTCAAATATTGAATATTTTTTACAAGTCTGGGGGGAAATGTCATTTGTCCAATAGCATGTTAAGATGATATGAAGAAAAGGGGACGGATGAGATATTGTCTTTTTGTATGTTCTTATTATTCCTGTTTTAGTTTTTGTCATTGTTCAAAGAGACATAATCCAAGCTTCAACAGGATTTAGCATGAAAGAGGCACATATTTTTTATCATAATGATATGTTTCACAAAAAGGATTTTTTGAGAAAATGCACCAAGTACTTGAGGACAAATTTGGCTGATTATTCCGACTCTCTTGCCGTTTGAAGGCTATTATTATTATTACATTTTTTATCATGAAAATATGTTTTCAGAAAGGAAATTTTGAAAATACATCAAATGCATGAGGAAAACTCAGTTGATAATTCTGACCATCTTCTTATGTCTGAAATTATTAGTTTAATAAGAATGACCTTGACCTCCTATGAATATACCTGAAACATACACTAAAGTTTATTTTGACATAAGATACTAAATCCAGCAAGCCCAACAGGTGATTAACTGTTTCAAATATTATGGATTACATTGAAGTTTAACTATGATTCTGTCTTTTAAACTTACAATATAAAACACACACTTGACCCGACGTGAATATAGCTCACCATTGATGTCTGTTTAAGATGGTTGTTCATTTTTCATGTGTATTTTGCATTATTAGTGTTCCAAGTTTTTAGGTTTTGCTGATCATTAGTAGAGGCTCATGTAAAAAAAGGGATTTATTTTGCCATCAATATGAAGCTTTTCTCATTCTAACAAGGAGCTGCTAGATGAGGACGGACTCTCAGGATGAATTCTTGAACTATTCAGTTATATATACATGTGCCAGTGGTTTTATTCAATTGGTATTGTCCTTGATAATGATAAATATGATTTTCCTGCTCTTCTCCCGTATTATTTCATATTTTGTTCTCCCTCTCCTCAACCTCATCTTTGTTCTGTGACATCTTTATGTGAAAATTGATTTTTTTTTACAACTTTTTCTATTCCCTGCTATCCCTGGAGTTCCTATGGTTGTTGGCTAATAATTTTTTTTGTGAATGAATGTAATTGGGATTCCAGAGGCCTGACTATAGTGCAGACCAAGTAATGTTATGTTTTCATGCAAACTCACCTTAATTATGCTATTGTATGAGACTTGTTCTTTGGTTACAGATTGGTAGACAGAAAAAGGCTTTGTAAATTTATTTTGAGATTATTGGGACATTTATTTTGTTTGCTATGTGACGTACTTGGAATCTCTAAGAAATTGATAATTACAGCCATCAATTTAGAATGTTTTGGCTACCGGATGGGATAGCATGTTTATTAAGAAAATGAATAACATCTGCCGGACCGGACAATACTTTAACATTGGGCTAAAACAGTCAGGTCCCCTGGTCCAGTGCCTAAATCAATCACTGATAATATAGATTTGACACCTAATCTATGGTGGTAGATGACTTGCAAAATTCTACAAGGTAATTTCTTCAAGATATGAAATAAATCCTGCCAAATTTCATTCTTTTTTCAGGAGAGGGGATTCTTTGGTGTCAACAGACTTTATCCCAACTTCAACTGAATTAAAATCTTTCTTTCTGTTTATGCCTGAGTACTGGTTTCACTTTTGTTCTTTAGATATCTAAATGTCTTCTGATAGGAGCCTTGCTTGCTTGTATTAAGTGCCAGTCGTTATGGGATCCTAAGCAATTGTTTCAGAAGTGTTTAAGACTGATAAAAGCATTGCTTTTCAAAGATAAGTGAGAATGCCATGATCACTTTCAATTGTAAGTGGTCTTAATCATTTATGAAAACCCTTATCCCAGACACAGTAAAAATATGCTAACAAACATGGCTGATCCCAGGGCAAGTTACTCAATACAGTTGAACCAATCTACCAAGGCTACGATGAAGAAGTGGCCATACACTGATTGTTTCATCATCATGTTTTAACAACATACACAAGGTTTATAATTTATGAGTAGATTGGTCCTTGATTTGGTGATCCTTGATTGTAGATGATCCTTTTCATTGAGGTGGACTGGTCGTTAGTTTGATTCAACTGTTTAAGAATAAAATATATTCCCTATGCACCTGATGGTAAGAAATCATATGATACACGATAAAAGAGTTGATTGACGTGTAGCAAGTGGTTTAGTGATTTTTTTTTTAAAGAAGTTATTACTCTAAGGATTCTGCTGTTCCTGATGTGTCTATACACAGACAGCATTACTAATCCAAGGCTTCATGAAATCTTGGATGAATCCTAAATCAACAAGATTGGCAGTGAAGTAAATATGAAGGATGATCATTTCAAAAATATGTTGTACTAAGTTCTATTGTATGAAATATCTTGCATATTATAAAGAAGAATGCATCCAAACACATATATTGATGTAAAAAAGAAAGAGAGATTTTTCCCTTTGAACATGCTTCATTGCATGTCACAATATTGAACATTCAAGACAATTGCTTATGAATAATAAACTTGTACATACATAAAGACATATTAATTATCTGATAGACAATTGGTATTGTTTTCTGAATGCTATATATGTTGGGGGCAATGACATTGGATTGTCTGAAATGGAGGGCAAGGTAAACAGGTCAAATTATATGGACTAAAAAAAGGGGAAGCTTATGACTCTTCAGATATCTCAGACTTTTTCAAAAAGGATTACATTGGATATTAAAAAAAAGAATCATGTACAGGAAATAGTATGGATTAATGATAATCACAATGTTTATAAAGAGATAATCCTGTGTATTAAATCATTATTTTGTACTTGTGATCTTTTCTGAAATAAACCCTGAAGAGAATCCTTGATGACTAGAAATATGTAGGTTTCAAACAGCAACTTAATTTATACATGTGTTCATTTGGTAGTTGATTTTCTCATTATTCTACCTGTAATTCAACTTCACAACCCGTTACCCCCCCCCCCCCCTCCCCCTACGCATGCCACAGAGTTGTAGAGATGGCTTTGTGTCAATCTTCTGTATCACGGAGTCAGATCTTTATGATATAGAACCATTTTATAAAGGATCTGGCTGATCTAATACAAGCAAATTGTAATGCAATTTGAGCGACAAGTTATTGACTTCAACATGGTGGCAGTAAAACATCAGTCAAGAACCTACAATCTAATAATATCAAGGAGATGTAAGATGAAACTACTATCACTTTGAGTGTTATAACGTAGGCTAGAGTAAGTGTTTTAATATGGGATATATTGGATAAAAATAGAATGATACAAAAATTCCCATCAATCTATCAATTAGTTCTTGGTGTGACTGTTTATCTGCCGTCATTGTGCTGTGACTTTCCATTGACTGGGAAAAGGACACAGGTGTTTGTCAATTGAAGGACACTTTTAGATGTACTTACTCATAGTGTTTCAGACATGGACTCTTTTTTATTTTCAACGTGTTGCTTTTTTGTCAAATTCAGGCAACAAAGTCAAGCAAAATCTCTGTAGGCTTGTAAATGTACATTTAAAGTTCGAAATATAAAACTATGGAGAGGTCATTTGAACAATACACAATGTTCATGCATACTCCTTGACATACGTCCTTTCCGCCATTTCTATGTAAAAGGTTGAGTGATGTCTATTTTATGTGGAGTTAAATGAAAAAATTGACGGACTGACCCAATTTTTTATACAAAAAATCCATTGACCAATTAATCAATTTGGAATGGCCTTAGGTATTTATTAGATGATTACTTCAAGGCAAGATAGTAGTTATACAGACTTAATAAATTGTTTCATTTTAGATTGGTTCAGAGGAGAATTCTAGGAAATTTCAAACTGGCAATGAACAGAAAGAGAAAGATCATTTCAGATTTCAGTTTTCAGTTTCTACATTTAGTCACTTTATCAGTGGTTTTAACTTTGTCTTAAAGATCTTGAATTTCCAATATGGCTGACCCGAGATGTTCCTGCTGTCAGTCGTTGGAAACTACTCTTGTACCAAATTGATAAAATCAGAAAGATCTATTCTTTGAGGCTCATTAGATTCCAGCTTTTGCTACATTGAGTTTAAAAATGGGGGGAAGATGTTGTAAAATGACAAGCCACTTGCTGAATTCGGCTATTCAAAGCCGGTCCTTTACTTTAAGTATTATTGATGGTATATTGATCTTAAGATAGGACAGGAGAATCTGAAGCAAGCATTGCTCTAAACAATCTACAAGGAGGGGGTGAATAAATCAACGAGATTTATCCATAGTCGATAAGAGCGCTTCATTTACATCAATGACCAGACCTGTATAGTGTACAATGCATTCAAAATCTTGTCGCTTTTTTTTATTATTTCACTGCAAGTATTGTGAATATTCACCACTGCTCTCTGCTTCCATTTCAGTTTTTTTAGCACCTCAATAGATCACCGTTGTGTGGCTCATCCATATGAATTTATTGTCCACTGGGAGGCTCTCATACTAATAATAGCTGGTTAATTGGTCAATACTCTCATGCTAACAAAGGTTAAGTTTTTCTAGAGTAAGTGCAGAAAACTAAAACATATTTCACATCTCCATGTGTGACAAACGTTTCATCTTGTGTCTCATTCTGTATTATTGTGAGAATGGAGAAACATGTGACAATATGATACAATATGTTATAGACACAGCAAACTGAATAGGTACATATAACGCAAGGACTATATCCTTTGAAAATAAGCATAATTCCTATTGAATTTTTTAGAACTTCTCTGGGAGATATGTCTCAGGTGCTCTCTCTTTGTTCTTTTTTTGTGTCAGTGTCATGTTTGAGAGCAGACTATGTTTTGTTGCAGAGTTCTCTTATCAAATTATACCTAATTACCTTTTGCATAGTTTTTTTGTGTGTATTTCTTCTGTTTTCATTTTTTACCACAGTATACATGTTGTCTGGTTGCTAGCTGTAATATGTAGAGAATGTGTCAAAGAATTCAAACATTCATGAATCTGATGCAGTTTTTTATTAAAATCTTTGGATGAAAATGATTCTGGAATACACATCATAAAAACATTCCCTGAAATGACAGCACACAATATGCACCTAAGCATAAGATAAGTCTTCTTTTTTTTAAGTATACAAATAGAGGGCAGCCATCTTTAGAAAAGGCATTTGAGTCGCATTCATTTGTGTCTGATTCAGTGAAGGATTTCTTTACTTCAAAGACATTTCTGAGATCTACTCTTGCAGACATTTATCATTCATTCTGCAATCTTTTTTGTTCGAGTCATGTTCGTTTGGTTGTAGTGAAATCATGTTCTTTTCTTGCGGTTATAGCAAAGGAAAAAAAAACACCCAAGGTATAATATTAAGGCATTTTTCCCCCATAATTAAAACACAAAGAAGACCTCTTAAAAAACACATCCTTATAGAAGTTCAGGAAGCCTGGCAAAGCCTGATCCAGAGAGAAGAATAGGTGTTATAAAAAGTGGCATATCTCACAGAACCCCAAGAGAATTTATGAAGACAGGAATATAATAGCTGAAGACTTTGCCATTCTAATCATTCAAGTTAAGCTGTTCCTTGGTTTAACTGGTGTCTTCTCATTTGCAAGTCAAATACTGGCATATCTTTGGCCTTGTTCTCAGAAGATGAACAATCTTGTATAGAAACTGCTGCATTCTTTTTTTAGAAGGGGGGAGGGAGTTTATGAAAAGATTTTTTATATAGTTGGTGACTCTATAGCCCTGTTTACACGTAGAAAGGTTTCCTATGACCCCACAATGACCCTTTTTAAGGTGTTAGTAATCCATGTATCAGTTTTTGTCTCCCTTTAATGGTCTGAAATGGAAAGTCAGAAGCTGGAGATAATTGGTTTATCCTGTACCATTGAGTACACAGCTTATCCAACAAAAAAACGTATTGTGCAATAATTCCATCAATTCTGCAAACACTCCATATGGGCAGTGTTATATGTGGACAGTGCTCCCATTTGGACAGTGTTCCCATTTGGACAGTGTTCCCATTTGGACAGTGCTCCCATATGGGCAGTGTTCCCATTTGGACAGTGCTCCCATTTGGACAGTGTTCCCATTTGGACAGTGCTTCCATTTGGACAGTGCTCCTATTTGGTCAGGGTTCCCATTTGGGCAGTGTTCCCATTTGGGCAGCTACCTTTAACCCTTTAGTTGCTGAGTATAGACTTGTTTGTGTGAGAAAATCCGTAATCATTTGGCTGACACTTAGTAATAAGAGATGCACTCTCACTTGCTCAGATTAGAATGTAATAAATTTTATATTAGAAGTATAACTGTGGTTTGATTGATTTCACATAGACAAAAATGGGAATCAAGTATGTAGGTGTTTCTGCCATCAATTATTTAGTATGTGCTTTGTCCTTGACCTTGACATAGATGGGCTTCAATTAAGTAGCATACAGAATGGCTGACACAATGAAGAAGAACAGATTAATAAATGCAGATGTGTGGTACATCTCATGAAAATCATATCTTCTTTTCTACCTGAATCGCATATAACTTTTGTGATCTTCTTTCTCAAAGGGGGGGGGGGGGGGGCATCACTTGTGGCCAGATGTGTTCTCTGATGATGTTATATTAGAAAAAATGTAATATGATGGATGTTGTTTTCATGAAATTTGAACAGATAATCAAAATTAAAAAAAACAAGGAATAAATCCAGGAAGTCAGAAATAAGATTATTTGTTAATTCTTTAATATGCTTTTAGTTGTAGTATTGGATCTGAGACATTAATTTGATCAAAAGCTGATATTTCAGTCAAACTGTGACAAGGCAGACAGTATCTTAGTTACTGGGAGAAACATAAATAAATGAATGAAATTACTACAGTGTTTTAATACACAAATGGAATCGGGTTATATTGCATGATATGCTAGCGAACGCATGGGGATAAGATATAAAACATTAAAATCTTGCACTAGGGGTCCACGGGAGATTTTAAGTGTAGTTGAAAAAAACACCAAGATGAAGATGATCACAGGGGACAAATTCAACTTGTCTGATGGAGAATTTTCTACATAAAATTTCGAAAAGGTTATCATGAGTTTGTGATTTAAAAAAACTTGAATAGATTTGAGTTATACATGTAGACCTTTTTATAAAAAACAAATGATTATAAAACATATCTCAGATTAGGATGGCGGCTATATTTATATAGGGTAAGAAGGATGTCATGAAATAGGTCACACAAGTCTGATCTCTCATGTCTGAGAATATGTACATTAAAGTTGATGTATATATAAAAAAATCATTGATTTCCTCATGTCTTATGGAGAAAAAAGTGGCATTCCATTCTTAAAATACACACAGTTTTTTTAACATGTTTTAAGGAGATCACACAGTAGTATATAGCCCCATATTGAGTAGACTATAAATTTCCTTGTAGGAACACAACTAGAAGTCTAATTGAAAGAAAACTCTTAAAACACTGAAAATGTCTGCCTGCTTCCAAAGCCATAAACTTCCGTGTAGTTTTGTGGATGTAAGAAAACGATAAGCCACCTTAGAATTAGAGAGGTTTCTTTAAGATACAAATAAAGTCACAGTGTTATTTGTTGTTAAAGAGCATGGCTGCCAAACTCAAACTATGTGCTAGTAGAATATATTTCCTTCCTTTTCTCTTTGAATTTGTCTTTGCGAAGTACCTTGTATTTGCTTAAAGAGATCAGTACATGTTTTGAATTTTTTTCAAAATGTTGGGTTTTTTTTTTCTATTATTTTGGATTGTGTGATATAGTTTCAGTTTCTTCTCCCAAATGTTGAAAATTCTCTCTATTGTTATCTAAAGCCAAGCTATAATGTCTTATAACTTCAAAATTGAAATTGTTTTATAAATCACATCAATTGACTGTTATATGGAATTGTAGCCTGGTTTTCTACCCACAGTGACAACGTTCAAATCCTATATTTTTATGACATGTCTATTAGGTGAAGAGGGGTAAAAAAATAGCCTCATTGATTCACATAATGGGATGTCAAAAGCTTGAATTGGGCACCAGTCCTGTGGCCTCATTGGTTCATATAATGGAATGTCAAAAGCTAAAATTGGGTACCAGTCTTGTGGCCTCATTGGTTCATATAATGGGATGTCAAAAGCTTGAATTGAGAACCAGTCATGTTTCTAGAAGTAGACACCATCATTTAGGTCAGATCAATGGATTACAATAATATAGGGCACACAAGAACATTTCATTCTCAGGACCAATGCACTAATATAAATTTACTAGAAATACTATTTCTCATCTCCTTTTGAGGATGAATATCCATATGTGGATGAAAAATGAAGTTGAATTGGAAAGGGTTGAATTGTTATGTTTGATAGCTTGAAACTAGTACCTTACATGGAAGAGCATTGTTACAATCTTGAAAAGAATAAATGACAAA
>JAVSBT010123323.1:0-30126 GCA_033118115.1 Pharyngocirrus eroticus
TAAGAAACAAGACTGTGTCACCTGAATTCTAAATTTCCTTTCATGCTTAAGGCATTATTTCTTGTTCAATCCCCCTCTAGCATTTTGGAAATTATTAAAACCATTTTGTTGCAACTTATATTGAATCCCTTTAATTAAGAATGTGTGTATTCACAGCCTTTAATTATTTACTAATATAAAACAGTAGACTCTTTATCCCAAGGCCAAGAATATTAAAGCTCATATCATTTGATGAGATATTGTTTTGCTTTCAAACTGTTAACATAGATATAATGGAAATCTTAGCATTCAACAGAAACATTTTCAATATTGCATCCCTCAAAGACACATATGTCTTTTAAAATTGATTTTTCTACCAAATCAATAAATGATTTAGCCATGGTGTCTTCTGCTGCCTTGTCAGATTTACAGTTTCCTTTGAAATAGTGTGACGGACTTGGCATCCTTCCTTGTGCACCATTTGGATCACGATGACCTAGAAACAATACAAAGAAGAACAAATATCTTATTTTGATTTTTTTAGCTTTGAAATATTTTTTTCTGTGTAGGATCAACCCATGCACAGTTTCAATTTTTTAAAAGCAATCAGTCAAAAGAGGGCCAAGGAGTCAATTTATGGGTTTGGCTAGAATATATCATATCGCATGGTTCATATCAACTACTCACTTGTGCAATCGAACTTTTTTTCAAATGCTGGCATCCATTCACCCTTTCCACCACACACATAGATAGGATCGACTATTGTAGTAATAGATGTATCTTTCGACTCATCACACATAAACATACAGATCTGACTGTTAGCTTCTTTCCATTTACCACACACCATAGCACCATAAGCTGGAACAGGCAGTTTAGGACATTCTTTGGCTAAATGAAAAAAAATGTTTTTATTATATGATATGTGCTGCTACGACTGGGTAGTAAGATAGATTTCTACAGCAAGGAATTCTATGATCATTCAAACATTTGTATTGGGTAAATAGTACATACATATCAGTATAAACTATATCTTCAAATATTTTTTTTTCTTTTGAAATTCAGTCTTTTCGTAATCAGACAGGCATAACAAAGTGAAGACTACTACATTTGAAGGTTCACAAAGTGTGACAAACATGTTTCTTGTCATCTTCAATGTTCATACATTTAAAAAGATTTGCTAATAAAACACTAATGATAAAGAACATTCTGATAGCAAAAATCCGATAATGTTATACTTTAAATAATTAAGCCTCCGTGTCAAATTCGATTTAATTTATAAACAAAGTATTATCCTGAGCCAGTAATGGAATATGACTTTTCTCAAAATGTATGTTGTAGTTCATCAATAAATGGTTTATTTTACACCACATTGAATTACCTAGAAGGTGTATCCAAAAAGAGCAGTCTGCACTCTGCATGGTTTTTGTGTTCACAGCAGTGAAAGTGAGGCTATGGTTACCCCACTCAAATTCCTAAATGAATAGAAAAAAAAGCAGTGTAACTAATGCTTCTGTGATAATTATTGCATTTTGTTCTACACATGCACCTTTACAGCAAACAAATTTGTCAATGCATGTTGGTATATTATATAATTCTTAATTTATGCTAGCTATCTAAACTTACATGGAAAGTGCTTTCTGCCTCTAAACCAGTAGGGGAAATGATGTCCAATATATCATTATTTATTTCAAGAAAAGATGGTGGATCCCATGTTACATTGCATTTGCCAGACGTGCAAGTGTCCTGTATATTCCGGGGACAATTGCTTACCAATGGCTTAGGATAATCTACAAAAAATGAGAGTGAGAGTGCCATTTTTCACATTTGTCAGTACTTATTCCCTGTGGCATTTCACTTTGCAATCTGAAATGTCTATTAAATTTCATGGCATAAAATGTTTTTACTCCTTAATTTCAATAAAATTGCTATTTACAATAACAATAATTCATTATGTTATAAGCAAAAAACATCCAAAGATATTCAATTCTGTCCCGGTTCAACTGTTTGAATCATAAATAGATAAATTAGGCTTAATAATTAAATTTATGATGTACGTAATTTTACAACTTAGTATATCATCAACATAACCAAATCCACTGGGTTTTGAAAATAGAACACATATTATCATCACCATCATTGACTCACATTTTGAAAATATGCGAATTTTCCTGGATTGGATTCTGCTGCCTTGAGTCCCACGGCATTCAAGTTCTTTTGTGTTATGGTTTCTAGTCACATTCAAAACAATAGTGCTATTCGTATTGTAGTAGTTTTGGAAGTCTGAAATATATCTGTTGTATCTAAGCAAATAAAAGGAAAAGGCAAAACTCAATGTTATAAATCAATTATATGCTTAAAGACGGGATCGGATGGGATATTAAAGATTAAATGTAAGGGTGTAAAATGAGGAATCTAGGGGGACCAGAGGGATTTGTCTCCTTGTCCAGTCTGGTTTTGCCTCTTCAAATTTTAAATGTTAGTACTTTCCTCGTGTGGTCTAATCTCATGTTAATATTGCTCTCGTAATGAATTATATAAAAACTGTTAAAAAAAAAGTAATGCAACACTAAAAACGTCCAATGTGAGTGGAAGATGTTGATTACATGATAAATATATGAAATTGACTCATCAAATCGTGTGAATCCCATCAAATTTATGCATTTTTTCAGGGAAAAAAATGGAAATGCATATTAACAGTCCACATTTTTGAAATGTGAACCCTTCTACTAGCTTTCCAACGTAACAGATTTCTAAAGCCTAGCCATAATTTCTGTTTTCGTATATCAACAGGTTAGAGCAAAAATGGCCTAAGTCATTTGTTGACGTTCTTAGATAGTCTAGAAAAAACGTCAGTATCTTAATAGACATTTTAATCTTTTAAAAGGACAATTTCTAAGAAAAATAATATCAGGATACACAAAAAGTAAAATAAAATAATTCTAAGGATGATTTTGATGTTTTTGGCAGACTGAAACTTTTGGGATCCTATGTTTCATTACATTTAATGACTTAGGCCAATGTACTAAAATATCAAGAAATCCTAGAAAAAATTTAGATATCATTATGATATCTAGATCGAAAGGTGGGCCCTGATATTTTGCATAGGATGTCAGTCTTAACTCATTTTTGCCAAATAATGACTTAGGCCATTTTTGCTCTAGACTGTCGATATGAAGTTGGGCCTCTCATAGCAAAAGACCCTAACAATCGGTGTGATTTTTCCCTGAAATTATTATCTCTGGCCCCCATTGAAAGGGGGATCATATCTTGATAACTATATGTATATTGAGGCTAAAAATTAAACACACATGCAAAGTACGAAAGGAAATATTTGGCTGACCCCCATTGTATTTTTTTTTTTCTCATGCAGAGCCTCTTAATATTGAACGCTTCAACTACCTTTCCAACGTAACATACTTCTCAATACTAGCCTGAATATCTGTTTTCGCTTTTGAAGTTGGCCCCATTGTATCAATGATAAAATAAATAAACAAATGCTTCAGGTCTAAAGCCAATTTATGATGGTCTGTTTTGTAGTGACCTTTGTGAGTAGAAACCCACTTATTGTGTTTCAGGTTCTTCTAATTGTTCTAGGCTCTCAGCGTGGTCCTAGAATTATCAATATGGCGTTTTGTGAAGAAACCAAGATTTCAGCTTTCTGTGCCGTTTCCAGATTTGCAGATAACGTATTCAAATATTTTGTTGCTGAAATGGATGTGTTTTGGCAAATCTGGTCGTCCATTAAGTTAGGATAGCTGAATTATTTGTCATGACAATGCCAATGTTTTTTTGTTTCCAGTAGAGATATGATATCTTCGATTTTGAGGGTTGCCTTGTAAAAAGGCAATCATAAATCAAAATACACGCTTACACGTAATTATTGTGACAGAAGGTGATGGAGAAGAATTGTTGAAGTGTTATGTCTCAAAAGGACCGAGAAGCAGTTAGTAAGTAAACGCATCATCTTACTTTGTTCCTGTGGATATCTTTTCTCCCCCAAGGAACCATTCCAATACCATTGCTGGACTGCCGTATTGTGTGAAACATTGCAGTGAGAGTATATCACCAACGTCTACAGTAATACTACTTTCTTCATAGTACATAATTTTTGGAACTGGCAATGGAGCTGAAATGTGAACAAACATGTCAATAGGTCAATTACTGTAATATTCAGGTTTTGCAAAGCTTTTCTGGCTAACTTTTATACCCTGTACAGATTGGTCTTCTTAATATACATTAGCTGACCATATCAGTAGCCTGGGTCCACTCTCACATTCTCTGTAAATTGTATTATGTACAAATAAAGAATGATTACACACGAGTGTTGGCATTTGATACAATACAAAATATCAAAAACTATTAACATTGTGCCCAAGACAAAATGTAGAGCGTATTACAACAAGATTTGTCATTTGACGTGGCATTGTATGCAGAAGGTTCCTGGTTTGAAACTGGGCTGTTCTGATGAGACAAAATAACGAGGCCAGATGTTGAGATTAGAGCATCTGGCTTGTAAAAGACCCAGATAAATGTTGGGAACACCACATTTAACTGTATACATGTGCTCAGTTGGAAATTTAGTATATCTGCCTGATACAGGCTAAAAGATTAATATGAGGTTCACAGAAAGCTTCTGGACCTTCAAATTGACCACTACTAACTCATCACTTATCAAATGGAACTCTGTGATTGGTGAAGCTAAAAGTCCTTGGCTTAATATAATGTTCTTAATGTGTATTACAATCCCCCTTGTTTTTGTTAAGTTCACAATGTTGAGCAATTACAAAATATTTACATATACTCGTTATATACCATTATACCCACTATGGCTGCTTTTATGAGCATGAGAAAGGGTGAAGAGTAGATGCCAATTTGCTTACACTGTCAGTGTCTTCCTAATTACTCGTGTAGCTACAACTATCATTAGAAACATAGTTTATAATTATCTAGTATAGCAAAACTTGTAATGCCTATCCTGATCAAGAATGCTCAATTATAGTAATTGTATATAACTTATAAGCTGAAACTGGAACATAGTTGCTGAACACAAAAGTCTGAGCCCAGATAAACTCAGAAGTGTCCGAGCATATCAATTTAAGATCATTACCATAGAACTGTAAACATCTGGTAATGTTTTGCTTGAATGGAAATATAAAGAACAAAAAAAATATTATGGAAATTATCTCAAAACAATTTTAAGATTTTAAGATGCTTTTGATATAGTTCCAAAGAAGTTAAAACAATATCAAAGTTCATTCAACTTGGAGCTAAGGTGTCTCTGTAACTTTTCGATATTTTTGAATATTCCTCCATAAGAATAAACAAATTCTTCCCTATCAATATTGTGAGCTATTTAATATAACAATCATTACTTTTTCAAAACATTTCTTCAACCTTATGATAATCATATATGAAAAAGTAATTATTTTGCATCAACAATATTAAAATTCATATTTCAAACACAGTTATGTCTAAAAGGGCTTGACAAAAAGGCTCAAAAGCAAATCTAGAATATAATATTATTCAAAAGCATTCATGTGCAGCCAATTTTTGAATAGTTGTTTGTTACATATTTTTAAAAACAAACACCTAGATGTCCCCAGGTACGATTCCTGCTTCTGAAATCAAGGAACAATTGATCCTTTTTGTTTTTATCATTTATTTCTTATACGTAACTTACTGTACCAGAGGAGTTTGGTAAGTTCTATGAATGTTCCTGCTTCCACAGATACTTTGGAAGGGTTTTCAATGCGTTTGTCTCTACATATCGCCTATTTACATGAATATGTTAAGAGTGACAAACAGACAACGACTATGTTTTCAGCCAATACTGTCTGTGTTATTTTATATGACTTGGCCTGACAAAACTCATGATCAGGTTGAACAGATTACTGCACTTCCGCTGGACGGGAAACATGGCAGACATCTTATGATACACATAACAGTAACACCAAAACATAATGATAATTATATTCCAAACAGATACGTGTGTTAACAAATAGATGCAAAACTCCTTGCCCAGAGGTTTGGAAGTTCCTTGTGAAAGATTTTAGTAAAACATATAAGGTAATGTTGATTGAATTAAGTGAGAGACAATAAAAGTTTACTTACGCATCACATTAACATGAAAGGTACATTTGGCTGTCTCACCGCTGTGATCGTTCCTGACAATATATTGAATCTGGTGATTCCCCCATGGCAGATAAGCTGATTCTTTCCCATACGTTGAAGATGAAATGTCCCCGTGGAGGTAAACTGGTTTACTCCAAGTAACAAAAGTTGATACTTTTCCTGTGGCATATACTAGCCTACTACTTGGACAGGAGGTGATAGTGGGAATGGAATCTGAATAAAGATAGAATTTGACTAGAATTTGTGCTATAGAGTGAACAGAGGCAAAATATATTTTTATATGATATTTTGCTAGTGAAGTCCACCATCAGCCACATAAAGGCTTCTGGACCTGTTTATTTATTTGTATTTTGTATTTTTGCAAATACAAGTCTGTTCAATTCATTTGTAATTGAATATAATTCAATTTAAATAAATGTAATTCAATTCAAAATATGTCTCAAAGATTAGAAAAGAGACTATGATATGTGTGATAGAGCAAAAATGTATCATTCATTATTGTGATCAGGGATTTTTAAGAGATAGGGTAAAAATGTTGTCTCATAAAAGTAAGTTATCTACAAGAATAATACATTTTCTTTGTAAAATAGTTCGATACAATCTTCCAAAACTTCTCAATCTACCAAAAAAACAATAAACAGTCAGATAAATAAATAACTCAAACAGTCAGGATTAAAGTCCCTGGAGACAGACCCTACTTGACTTAAGGCGTTTCATAAATGTTGGGTTATTATTAGTTCACTTTGATTTAGATATAAAACTCGATTTGGAAAGGTAATTTCTCAGGAGCACATGTGATATTTTAAGTAGACATAGTTATTAGTAAAAGGAGTTTACTCACAAAGTCCACAACCAGGCCCATAATATCTTTCACAACAGTCTCTCCTATAAGTATAGTATCCACATCCTTTGGTGTGAGCATCATAAACAGTCCTATCTCTAATTACAAAAGTGATGAAAAGGGTAGCAAAACTTAGTAAAGTTACATTATTGTAATGTCAATGATAACGTTTATGACAATATTAAAAACAACATCAATGGCTCAGGAAATAATGTTGCATGATTCCTTTTCAAGAAAATTACATATATGTTTATGCCTACAATTTGACAATGTAATTGTCTTGAAAATAAATCATACAACATTAATTTTTGGAGTTATTGTTCCACTATATTTAAAAAAAATAATAAGCTGACAATTGACACATTGTGCACATTATAGCAATATAGACACAATAGATATATTTTTTTAAATTAATGATTCCAATGCTCCTATCCAAAACAATAGTGATGTCTACAATTGTTGATATTTAAAATTCACTCTTGTAAGTTTATAAATTACCATATCAATCAGTGTTTAAGTAAAATTAATGTCACATTTAAATGATACAATGATAAATCAATATTAAGCGGTGTCTTTTTACTTTTCAGTGATTTAAGATTTTCATATCAAACATGTGTTCATGATAATAAATAATGCATGTAAATGATCTGGATATTATGAACTTTTAAGGGGATGGCGTTGTAAAATAAATAACTCATCCAAGTTTTGAATAGAATAATAAAACATAGATACACAGCAAATATTGATTAAAGCCTCAATTTGCATTTCTTCATTCATGTATCATTTGATTACAAAATATTCCTTGAATTAATCAACATGATAAGTTTCAAAAGACAGTACATGAAGGTACTAACATTTTTTGACATTATTGAATAACTGAATCAATCAAATTAAATATCGCCACCTTACAGCGAAAATTGCCCAAGTCACTTTTCACCATTTAGAGAAAAAAGCCATAAACTTTTTATTCAAGATATGGATGTATACACACATAAGCTAAGTTTCAAACTCCAACTGTGACTGTTGGGGTTATAAACAACTGAAGTTTTTCTTCTAAGGGAAGGTTTCCTATATGAATCATTCCATGAATCATTTTTAGATAATTATGTAAAGACATTTTCTTACAAGTTACAGTCAGTTTGGCCTTAGTTTGAAAATGTATGGATTTAGCTGACCTCAATCTTCTGTGAATTTTGAATTTGGCCTGATTTTCTCATGCAGTGCCTCATAAATTGGTAAAGCAATTATAGTATACTGATATATATTTTGCCTGGCTCTTAAATCTAGACCTAATTTCAAGGATAACACTAATAGCATCTGGAAACCAAAAGATCCAGATCATTGTTTTATCATGTTTTGTGGTTTATAATTCCATCTGTCGATACTAGCCAAAAGACTATCATTTTAGCTCACAAAATACTTAGGGAATTTCAGATGAACCCCTCATCACTCATCACATATCACCAGTCACCTCAAGAAGTTATCAAGAAGATGAAAAAGAGATAAAGGGTAGTATAACGATAAATGAAGAGTTTGGTTAATAGAGCCAACTGATAATGATATGTACCTGTATCTTGTGCACCGCTTCCAATTGAAGATTCCACAACTAACGTAGTAAGCTGAATACACTGTTCTACTTACTTGGTAATAACATATTTTGTATAAGAGCGGACTTTTGATGACACAGTAATCACTAAAAGTACATGAAATAAATCCAAATAAGTATATATAAGTATAAATGGAGATGGTTAGTATATCGTGTCCTTTATATTCTTTTCAATAAAAAGTCGAAAGACATTTTTCTAAACAACATTTTTAAAATATGTGTTGTTGTCTTTGGTTTAATGAGACAAAGTACACTTGAAAGAAAGTGTGAAAAAAAGATTGAAATGTTTTGACTTTCTACTTTTCATTATGGATGAATTAGCAAGAGGTTTAAAAAAATGTATTAACAGCATTTTCCAACTTAGAAGCATATATTGAAGCTATACTGTTAATGAAAAATAATAAAAAGGCCGTATTAATACAGTTTTGAGCACACTTGATTATTGGGAAAGCCCTTCAAATGAAGACAACATTTTACGTTTTGGGAAAGCCCACAAATTTTTAAATTGTGATGTCATTATTAATTCATGTATTTGTATATCATATTCAAATATCTTTAAGTTACCTATCCTTGTAGCAAGTCCGAAGTGTATCAGTTATGCTTCCTGGTTTCTACTAAGGCGGCAGGGTTTGACCCCCTGTTAGGAACATTATTTTTTCTAATTATTTTTGTCCCACAACTCCCTTTAATAACAAGGATTTCCCTACTTTGTAAAGGATCTTAGGCGATATGGATTTCTGTGAAAAAAAGGGTTAAAAAAGAAACAACCCAGCAATAAATTATTCCCAAAAAACTATATATCAAACAATATAACAAAATATCAAAATAATGATGTTCGACCCCTTGCTAGTTCTCCTTTAAGTTAAAAACTAAGTGAAACATGGATTGTATTAGTTTTTTTTATCATAACGTGTGATCTCATTATGCATCATCTATATATAATTTATGAGCCCTAGCTTTTAATGAATACAAATTGATGCGAATTGGCACAGCTACATCATATTTTATATAATGATTCGGTTTTCCCTACCTGAAAACAGTCCCAAAAGTAATCAACAGCAGAAAAGGTGTAATCGGCTTGATCATCTTGATGCTGCTGTAAACGCTCATGGGCAGAGTGAACTCCTTCATGTATTTATAAATGTTCTTACACTCACGATGAACAAGGAGCCATTTTCTTATAGTGAAACCTTACCTTGTAACTACACCAAGTTAATCAGAAATAATATTGTTATTGCTGAGCAAAGAAAAAAAGCATGATTATGATTTTTAATAGTTTTGAACTTCTCCCTTCTGATAGTATATACAGGGCAGCCATGGCTAACAAGAAAAACTATAGATCTAGTGTTATTCCCAATGCAACAGCTCACTAGAACAATAAATCCTCCTAATATAGATATCCCCCCCCCCCCTTAATCCTGTTTTTGTATCAATCTTGTATTTGTAAGACTGCTTAGTGTCAGAAGTATAGGTGGATAGAATAAAGTCAGAAGAAATAATCAATTTATACAGAGAATAAAGATATCATTATTATCATTTTCAAGCATACATTTTGATTTTACATGCAAATGCAAACTAAAAACAGTTATGCAAATTTGGAAATCAAGAAAAATAGAAATATCTATGGCCTATTCGAAAAAAAAGTGACGAATTACTTAATGACATAAAATTGAATTTCTTTCTTTAGAAGCTTGCTGAAAAATATAGTTGTGGTACAGAAACTGTATGATTTTAAGGATTTTGAAAGAGAAGGGTGGGGTTAAACATTGGGGCAACGTCATGCTCCCTGGGATTATTTATTCAACTCTTGGTGCATTTTAGAGGTATTTTGGGACAAAAAAGGCTTGTTGTATGTAAAAGGAATAATGCACAAAAGAAGTTTAGTTTCAATATTTATTTATAATAATGTATACCTTTCTTATGCCTTATTTTATATGAAGCCTAACCTCTAAATCTTTAAACAATCTACAAATGATAAACTGTTAATATTTTTGGAAAGTGTACATCTACATAGAATACATCCTGTTATACGGCTGTGACAGCTGAACGATGTCTGAAGCTCAGGAGAAGTCCCTCAACGGTTCATACACGAGAAAAATACTCAACATCCACTGGAGCAGGCACATGCCAAATATACAGCTTTATGGTGAGCTGCCAGCAATTGGTGACAAGATGGCATCACGCCGTCTCCAGCTTGCGGACCACTGCTATCGGCATCCTGCCCAGAGACTTGTGTTATGGGAGCCAACAAATGGACGGCATGGAAAAGGTCGACCGACTAACAACTATGTCGATACTCTGAGGTGAGACACTGGAACAGCTAATACCAGGGAGCTGGCGTCATTGATGGACGATAAAAGATATGGAGGGGTCATGTGGTAGCCCGCCTACGGGCGACCTAGTAGTAGTATAAGTTTCATCTACTTTCTTTAAAGTTTTATAAAATAATCTTTCTTTGCTTCACCTTTGGTGATGATGTATGTAGCTCTCTCTCACACTTTAGGGCTATATAGCCAACTCATCGATGCTATCCCTTTTCGCTGCATTAATAAGTAAAATTAACATTACATGGTATTTTAATATTTGACCAAGGTTAAAAACTGATAATTGCTGTAAAAATAAAGACATTAGCCTCGTTAAACTTACAATCTAGTGTCATATAAAATAATGTTTAACGGTAATGTAACCAAACTTATGTCAGATCTCAGATTCAAGTATCTAGTTTTTAATAATTCCTAACACCCCTGACTCTTTCTAGGCTGTTTAGATGTACATTGTCTGTTTAGAAAGGTTCGCCTGAACTTATTTGGATTCTATAATAAAAAAAACTTTCAGCTTTAGAATGTTTAAACTGTATAGGCCACAAGGCCTTTTGAAATTTCCTAGACAATGAATTGAAAGAAATATTTAGAAGTACTATAATAAGCTGTGCACGGTTTTGAGTTGTGTTGTTATGAGAGTTAAGGCGATAGAAAAGATGGAGACTCACAAAGTAGCGCTGATGTTTATGGTCTTGATAATGTCTTCATATATGGTGAAGACTTACGAGGTATGAATCATTTCATAAATTAATTCAGCCCTAACCTAAAATATCGATGCTTTCGGGCAAAAATTTACCTTATTATTTTTGGGGTGTTTTAAGGCTTTCAATTAAAAGAAAACCTGTCTGTATTTGGTTCTATTTAAGTTTATTATCTCTCAAAAGCATGGACATGGTTTTTGGATATAAACAGGTAGCATGTCAATAGATGGCGACTACAATAGAGTACCCACACCTCGTTCTTATTCAAAATATTCAAAGTTTTTGCATAATGGCGTCCATTTTTAGTATTGAATTTTATGATATGTTTTCATAAGCAAAGTTGTATGGCTAACTCGTTTAAGTAATGGTATATGGGAGGTCCCCAGTTCGTACAGGCCAATTTCGAATAAAATACATTTGTTAACTGGCTTTCAAGATTTTACCGAGATTAGACCAAAGGCCCTATGTCAAATTTTATGGAATATGGCATGTAAAAGATTGTGAAACATACATACATTATCTCCTCTTGGAATCTATTCAATCCACCTGATGCAGGCCTAAGGATCATTATAAATTACTCTGAAAGTTTCCAGAGCCCTTATCACTCATCACCTATTTTTAAAATCTACCCATGCATGTCGAAAGATTTTCAACAATAAAATCACCTTGGAAGATTTTAGGGAGGTTTAATATAGGATTCGAAATATCATATGCCATGTGTATTAAGATATCTCTAAAATAAATGATCTAATATTTTCATAAACAGTAATTACATAATTTTCAGAAGTGAAATTTAATTTCGGAAATAAAAAAACTTTATTTTTTCATTTTGAAAATATCTCTGGAAATTTGATAATTATGGAATTTTTGTTTTGATTATACTTTTATTGCAACTTTTTTTTACCATCAAAGATACATTATAGTCATAAGGGCACTACTACGTGATCACACATTCCATTCCAGGTGGCAGTAAAAAAGGACAACATTGAAAACAATAACATTATAGAAAGTAAGTGCTCTAGATTTGATTTTAGTCATGCCGTTATGAAAGTGTTATCCATGTAATGAAGGGGAAGTATAACATGACAGAGTTGTGACAAGTGGTTGACAAAAAGTATAACATAGTATTGTGTCAGATAGTTTGCAGAATTGTCATCGGAAAGTGTGAATAGGATGTGAACAATTGTATCAAAGAGGGGAACAAAAGCGTAGCGGGAAGGGTTGTTACATAAATATGATACAATGCTTAGTTGTGACAAATAAAGTGAGAACAATTGTCTTTGTTCAAAATTGAGTTTACAAACAAATACAGAAGTGTCAGAAAGTGCAAAAAGAAATAAAAATGACCAAATGTTGACATTGGAATTTTGTGTTGTTTAAATTGAAGTTATCAAGTTTGACTGTCTTGATGTTTGTATGTCTATATAGCTCAAGATAAGAAATTGCATCGACAAAAGAGGGTCGTGGGTGTTATCATTGTCTTTGTAGCCATTGGAATTTTTTCACACCTTGCAGCACGTGACTCCCCCGAACCAGGTATGTATAGTTCATTGCTTATAACATTATATTAGAACCTTTATCTACAGAAACCACAAGTAATGTTTATAATTATAAAATTGAACCGATAATACCAACATGTTTTTGTTTTAGACCCAGCTCCAGTTATTGAATGTTTGAAATACAAACTTCTTGTCCCTGCATGGAGTCAAACTACATCACTTGCATTTGGAGTGAAACTGAAATCGGGGAATCTAGAGTGAGTAATTACATTTCATTGTTTGTATGAAAGTAGTAAGGATATGGGAAAGCGGGGCGAAATGTCTCAAAGCTAAAATGTCACAAGGGCATTATTTCTAGATTGGTACGTAATTCCATTCTTAAACTTTACCGTTAGATGAAACTCCTTTGGTGTCTGTTGACTGCAACATATGAGGTCATTCCTGTATTAGGGATTATAAGTTCCAAAACCAGGCCCTTTTGAACACCCCACAAAATAGGAACCAAATTTTTTTACAAAAACACTGTTACCGGTATGTGAGCGAGGAATTTTACATAGGGGAAACCTCTAAAAATCTTGGACAGAGGGTCATCGAACATAGAAGGCCAAGTTCCATCAACTCTGAGGTTTCTAAGCACATCAATTTAAAGTGGCCAGGCCACAAAGTGACTTTAGACAATGTATCGATTCTAAACACGGATTCTAAGTGGCTTAATAGGGGCATCAAAGAAGCTATGTGTATTAGAACTATGAAAACTCACTAAATAGAGATGGGGGAGATTTACATTACCACATATTTGGGATAATTTACTTTAATAATATTCATGTCATGTGATTTTTACAAATTATTTATTAGTAGGGGTGTACAAATTTGGGTGTTTATATTGTCTTTTTAAGTAATTGAGGTTTGTTTTTTGCCATTATTTTATCAACTGGTTGGTCTTTATCATTACTGCACGTGAGGAGTAAATTACGTTACGTAATAACACGTGAGTTTCCTGTGTTGTTGTCATAATACAAATAATTTAACAATAACAGTGATCAAGTATCCGTGAGGGATATGAAAGCTATGTTCTTTCAAAGTTTTGTGCAATCATAAAGTTTAGCAATCTTCTATTATTATCTTGTATGCACAGATGAATATACATAAAACTATACTATTGTATCGTATTGAATTGATTTTTTTTATTTAAAGGGGGTGACCCATCCAGCAATGCTGATCTTCCATGGGTTCCTCTGACTTTCATACAGGCATTCATACATGACATTAAATACAATATATACACAGGCAATTTTTTACACTATATTAAAGATATTTTAAACAATACATAATTTGTTACACAGGCTTTAAAAATGTCTATACTTGTTGTATTTCTGCAGTCCATGGGCAAGGCATTCCAGTTATATGCTTCCAGGTGGCAGAATGCTCATTTACCTGTCTTGAATTTAACTGGTGGTACATATCAAAAAGATTGCTTTTGTACTCTTGTACAATACCTGTTTTTGACGTAACGAAATTTATTACATAATTATAGATAATTTGGTGCAAGTTTGTTTAAACTTGTAGCCATATTCAAATTTTATTTCCACAAAGGGATCTGTTTAGGCATATTCAGGCATTCTTTTGACTTAATTTACCAACCTGACTAAAATATTGGGTTTTTTTAAACAGAAAATAATAAAAATCTTGGCATTTAGACGTTTTGTATTTACTAGAGTGGCCAAATGCTTATTTTGAAAATTTTAATGCCCCGAAATATAGATGGCATTTCAATACATCGTTGGAAAGCATGAGTCCTGTTGGTTCAGAATCCATTTGTTGTAAAAGAGTAACCAGGTGAGGTTTCCATGGAAACGGATTTTTTTTGTGTCAATAAAAAATTCATAACTTTTTTTATTACTGATAGATAACCAGAATGAATTGTGAAATTTTAGATAATAGTAATGTCTAATGACATTTTAAACCTAAATTCAACCATTTTTGTTATTCGTGATTTTGGGCCAAAAATTGAAAAAATACAAGTAATTACAAAATCGACTATAAATCAGATTTGTACCATAATATTTTCATGAAAAAGAGGTTATTAAATGTTTATACCTATGACCTGAAATGTAGAAAGTATAGAGACTTTATTTTAAATCCTTCTGTTTCAACCAGGGAAACAAAGTGACACATGAGTTTTTCAAGGGTGCTTTTTTTCTGAGAATGTAACTGTCAGAAACATTAACCAAAAATGCAAATGCAAAATGATAATTTCAGATCTTTATTTCTCTTTATAGTGACCCTTTAACATAGTTAGTTACATTACCCTGTGCTTCAGACCTTGAGATGACCCTGACCAACACATAATATAACAAAGTCAAATTTGGTATACATTTCATTAATAATGTAGCAAAAAACACATTATAAAGTATTCCATAATGATGACAGAAAACTAATATAATAATTTGCATCTTTTACTTTTATCAAAAGTATTTAGTAACTTTCATTTTTAGTAGCCTTTGTTATTTTAATCCCTTATTCATTGGTTGTTTATTTGTGGACTCATTATAGACAATATGATACGAAAGAGCCTATTATATCTTTTCTTATTATGTTGAGAACTTAATAAACATCAAACATGAGTAAATTTGATAAAAGTCTAGACTAAAGGCAATACTTAACATTAATCCTTATTTTGTTTGAGTTATATCTGCTGAATCTGATGCATTTCTGTCACCTGTCTCTTCATTATGTAATTTAAATTTTTCAATCATATAATTTTATGAATTGTAACCTTCAAAGATATTTTAAGGTCACAGATTATCTCCTCAAAGTTATCCCGACTTAATGGCTATTTTCTTCTTTTTTAGTAGAAACCAATGTTTTCAAACAAATTGTCGGTTTTTCAGAAAATTAGGGGGTTTTGGCGGCCATTTTGAAATGTCAGAGTCTTAACATTATGCATTACAATTTTAGACTAAGGGAATACTTTTCTTTGTGATCTTTAACTTGTGCTACTCCATTACAATATTATGCACATTTTTAAACATCTTGTAGCATTTGCCATTTTACTAATGTCCTTTTAAGTCAAATTATACCTCAAAATATTTAAATCTTAAAAAATTGAAATCAGGCCAATTTTGGATGAAAATTTGAATCAAATTGTTCCAAAATGATAATACAATGACAACCCAGCATTAAAAACAGCAAATGTTTTGTATCTAATAAGATCAGACTATTCAAAAAAGAATTCCCTTGAAAAACATAGTATATTTTTTTAAAATATACCATATTTTCTTTTGATGACAACATTGTTAATTTTCATTGTTTTCAAATTTTCTATTCATACAAGAATGATCAGGATACTCTGTGACAGGTGTAAATAAATCATTGTTTTTCTATGGGTGGAAATTATTTCAAACACATAAAACATAACAACATTTGAAAATCCCAAATTCCAAAAATCCTCCCCTTGGTGGGGTTTCACAACAAACACATTCAAAAACTAGACTAGCCAGGCTTTAGAATGACACCTTCAAATCCCACCTATATTTCGGGGCATTACATTCCTTAACTAGAGCACTTTTTCTGGTGTGGCCACTCTACTATTAGAAAATGAGGGTCCCTTAAAAAAAAAATAGAATTGACCTGCATTCTAAATCTAATCCATCTTTAATTTTTTTTGTTTTAAAGATGATATGAAATGCATGTTGTGAATCACAATTTGAAATCAATACCAAATTTTTAGTAGCATATATTTGTCTATGTATAAATCTATAGACAACTTCTATAACATTTTTTTTACTTTTAAAGGGGAACTCCCACATCTATTGACAAATTTGGTCTTGGAATGGTGGAGAATTATCTATGGACAACCAACAGCGAATATGGAGTAGGATTATATGATGCAAGATTCAAATTTACAGGACCATCTTATTCTACAAAAATCACCTGTTATGTTCTTGTTGAATGTAGGTCATAAATTATTCTATATATAAGATGTCTACATATGACCATGTATCAGTTAGAATATTATGTTATATTTTATTATATAATATAGTAAAATGAAAAATAATTATAGGTATTTTATTCCGTTATAATTGCAGCCCCTAAGCTGACGTTTAACAATTAATTAGGCAATCTAAATTTCGATTTTATATGACTTTGGTTCATGAAGCATTTGTCAAATAAATACTTGTCCGAGTATCATGAAACTGTGCATTTATCTTCTTTAGTATTTGTTCTATGAGATGAATAAAACAAGTGCTATATCTTTAAAAAAAATAGATTGATCATTTGAATTTGAAAATCAATGTCTAATCTCCTTTTTTTTTCCATAGCAAAGTTGATCTTCATATCTTGAAAAAACTATTAAGGTTACATTAATGATTTTAGTTCAGCTACTAGTGTACTGAATACATATTCACAAAATGTCAGCTCTCTAAAATGTTCTTGAAACTATATAATATGCTGCATACAAACATCTCTCCTATGGAGGCGGCCATCTTGAAATTTAAGGCACTCTGTTACTATAGTGACTTAAACAATATAAAAATCTCTGATCAAACCATGTATCACAATGTTTGAGTGGTTATACAGTAAAACGTACTAATGTTCAGAAAATAGCATGTTGGTTTAGCTCCTACCCTCTCCCCTTAAGTCGTCGAATTATTGGATACTATTATTTACTCAATATATACTCACAGTTACATCTTCAGGCGATAATGCCTGAAGTTGTAATTGTATAATACGAAAAGAAGCTAATAAAATGCAACTATCCATATTTGGACTAAGTTTTATTTTAATTGGATTAAAATTGTCAGATGGTGCTGGAATACTCACAGGTATGTCTCCTATTCCAAAATGAAAAGTACAAGATGGGTCACTTAAAATACGCCCTTAAGTATTGGAAAGCTGACTAAAGGATGAGGAATAGATTAATTGGTTCCACTAGCTAGGTAAATTTTTCATACAAATATATATTCCAGATCAGAGTGTATGTGGATACCCACCAAGGGTTGCAAATGCTCGTCCAAAAAATCCAGGAGATGACACATTTGGGTATGCAGTTTATTATGACTGTTACAATGGGTTTAAACCGACCATTACCCAACAATTACTTACACAATGTCAAAGTGATGGGACATGGGAAAAGGTGAAAGGGAGTTGTGAAGGTAAGCCACACAAAAAAGTTCTTTTAAGGGCCTGATGTATCTCATAGGCAGTATAGGTGGCTCAGTGCCAAATCATGCTCCTAGAAACCAGAAGGTTGAGGGTAAGTTACCCCTCTTTACCTCATGTATGTGACCTTGGGTAAGATACTAAGTCCCAATTTCTCATCTTCACCCAGGAAACATTAAATGGGTACCAGAAAACCTCGGAGAAGGTAACTTGGGATATAGTAGCATTCTGTTTAGGCCGGGGAGTAAAAGCTCTCAGTCACTTATGCTTCAGAAACCAGGGAAAAGCATCTGCCTGATGGGCCTGAAGAGAAATCCATGTACCACTGAGAAATGTTATGTGTATCTTATGCTTTAACAAATCACAAATTCAACGTCCATTACTTAATTCTAAATAAACTTGTAATGATAGGTATAAAACTTTCTTTATCTTTGTAATCCAAAGTCTAAAGTTGTGACATCAATTATTTGGAGTCTTTCCAATCTTACCTGAATTTTAGAATATACAAGCTTAGCAAAGTAAAATATTTGTCATATTTTCTGATACAGTTGTTACTTGTGAAGGAATGCCCGATGTGCCTTTTAACGGTAACATAGAATGCAGACCGAATGTCACTGAAAGCCAACCGATGCCTTATGGAGGTGTCTGCCGGTTTATATGTCCAGAAGGTTTTATTGTCAAACCTGGTGGAAGAACTTATGCTTTCTGTGAAAGCAATGGACGATGGACCAGGAACGGAAACGCCCCTCCATGCATTGGTAGTAATGTTCATTTCTATTTTCAATTCATAATCAGTTACTTAAAAACAAATCTGAACATTTGAAGGTTGTTTTATCCTTAATTATCCCTTTTAAAAACACATTTTTTCTTTTGACCATTATTTTTTTTTAATTCTCGACAGACTCTGAGGAAGAGTTTCTGAAATAATCAAATCTAAAAAGAACCTCAGGAAAAAATCCACATTTTACAATATTGAAATCTACCACAAAAACACTTTATTCTATGATTCCCTCTCTCATTTCATTAATATATATATTTGTAAAAACAAAAATCAAAATACTACCCAAAAGAATGAGAACCTGTACGATTTCCATGTTCAAATAATAACTGATTTCAAAATAATATGTCTTAAAGTTTGGTCTTAAAGACCTTTCTCATTTTTTTCCTTACTGCTGTAAGAGGGATGATAGGTGTTAAGCTTGACTTTATTAACTTAAAATTCGAATTTCTCTCTAATTTTCCCATCATTAGATATTACACCACCTGTTCTGGAAAAGCAGTCTTGTCCCAGTGACCTAATATTCATGGCAGATGAAACCTTAGGATACTATGCTAATATAACTTTTGAGCCTCCACGCTATAGTGACAATACTGGAGAAGATATTGAACCAAAGCTTCTCTTTGGAAAAGAATCCGGAGACCACATGGAAGAAGGCAAACTTAAGATTATTTACACTGGGATGGATCAGGCAGGAAATCAGGGAGAATTTTGCAAATTTAACATTACAGTGAAAGGTTAGCAATCAAATCAAAATGAACAATGAAAAGTATATCGCCAATACTTTTCATTGAGAAAAAAAGATATCGATCTATAGTGTATCTATAATGGTGTTGACCCACCTCTGTAGAAATGCGCTCATTCTTAGATCTTTCAACAGTTTATCTCAAGGTACTGTTATATCTGGCAATGCAGGGGAGACAGTTTCTAGCCTGGGGATAGTTTTATTTCCAAACGTTTGGGGCTATCATTAGTCTTGTCCTCATACAAAGTGAAACTATTCATCAACAGTATACAATGTCATGTTTTACACTAAAGATATCACTGATAAATAATGCATTTTTTGTTAACTTCATTACATTTTACATTGTCTAAAGCTGAAATTCTTTAGATGCACAAGTCGAAAACATATAATATAGATAAGAACATTGGGTGTGAAGCATCAAACGCAATCCAACTTTACAGAGGTTTTAGCATCAATATAAGCAATACAAAATGTACATGTATAGGTATAATGCTAATGTTGTCATTCTTATTAAAAATAAATTCAGTTTTGAGATGCCCCAGTTTTGACTTGACAGTCACTGATAACTATTTGAAAGAACCTGCATGCACACATTTGAACAAAGAAGGATCAGTTTGCAACTTCGATTGCAAATATGGTGTTGAAATAAAAAACAGAATTACGATCTGCAGAAACAAGATTTGGAGTCATGTCATTACCAACCAAACTCCGTATTGTCAAGGTATTTACTAAAATAAAACCTACAACTAAAGGCTAGCATAAGAATGGCTCTACAATGATACAACAAAGGTAGTGGTTGTCACATAATTCTACTTTGTTTTTCACAGTTTCAAAGTGCAAAGACCTTGTAAAGCCTGAAAGAGGAGACTTAATATGTGACAAATGGCTGTATGGAGATCTGTGTTATCCAGTTTGTGAAAATGGGACTGCATTTGAATTGGCACCAACAAAGCATTCCCTTTATAGTTGTACTAAGGCCGTTGACACCTGGCTACCAGAGGAAGATATCCCAAATTGCATTAATGGTAATACTAACACATTTTGTATTAAATTGATGTTTGGACTTTTTTCTGGCACTTTTTATATTTATAATACTGATAATCTTTTTGACTCATATAAATTTGTGAACCATTTTTCAATTGTTTAATTTATTTCTAATAACATTAGTTGTATAGCAATAGGAATAATTTCAAAATATAAATGGACAGTATACATATCATCCCACTGACAAATATTGTTAACAAATTGAAAAGAAAGCTTTCTCATTTGTTTCTCGCAAAATGATGACATATTTCGTTGTTGTTTTTTCTTTAAATAGTCACATCAGGTGGACAGCCAAAGGGTCACAATGGATTTGGTTTTCAAAGTTTAAACTCGACAGATCCAAGCAACTCAACAAAGGAAAAACTTGATGATGAATTAGAAGATTTATGTAGATTATTTTCACACATAAAATGCACAATAGAGAATCCTATAGAGACTGTGCCAAACACAAGAAGAAAAAGAGATGTCTTGGAAATGAAAAGGATAGAAGTAAGTGTTCATAATAATTGTCCTACTAGCTGGACTATTTCCAGCACATTTATTGTAGATATTTATTTATTACGCAACAAGTCCAAAGTTTAATATGTGTCTGTGAAACTTTTCAAAACCTTTTCCTTAATAACATTCTACTTTATAATACATTTCTAATGTTAATGTTTTTTATACATCTTTTTGTGATAATCTAACTTTTAATTGTTTTATTACTACATTCTGTGTTATTTGGACCTTTAGGAGTAGCTATGCAGGTAAAAGTGGTGTCAACACAATGACACTTACTCTTCACACTTCATCTTAGTACCTACTCCTGTCCATATAGACAGTCATTTGTGTATTCTGTTTTTTTAAAGAGTATAATTATGAAATTATGATTTTATGTATATATTTTGTAACTGTTCATTACTTTGGCACATCAGTAGCCATGATATCGTGAAGTAGAGAATAGTATTTAAAGCTTTGATAACAGAACATATTTCAAGTGCATCAACACAGTTTAGGTTAATCCTTCCTACTTTAGAGAAGTAGGGGATTATTTGCTTATTTTTATCATTAATAACATTTTTTAAATCTCAGTTTACCAAGTTGTCTTTAAAAATCTATAATTTGGCCTCTTGAAGAGCCCTGAGTGCTTGAAAGGGATATTTCTTGGTCTCTTATCAGATGAAAAAATACTGTGACTAAAGGAGATTTTGATCTCTGTCCATTGGTTGATTTTGTATTAAAAAAGGAAGATTTTACTTTGTTTAACTAAGTATTTTTTTTCATGTGTTCTCTTTTAGTTTGATATAGTCATATCTGGGTACATAACTGAACCACAAAATTATAAAAAAGACATAGCATTTGCCCTTGAGCTTTTGGATCTTCTTGATAGAACATTTGTTCGTAAAGTCAAGGATGGGACATTTACTTTGGGTCCTGATATCATCATTGACAGAGAAAACGTGAAGTCTGGTACAATTGAAATAGAGTGTGAAGAGGGGAAATTTCCATCACAAGGACGTTCATACAGATGTGGTAGGGTCACAGAAATCTAAAAGTTATAAAATTAGAAGCGACACCTAGTGTTTATAGTAGTGTTTTAGATAATCCAATAACCTTTTTTAAAGTTTGTGATATCATTTTTATAGATCATTATGATTCTTTCTCTAGTTTTAATTGGATTATGTCAGATATCATCATCTTTTAATTTAAAGCCATTATCATTTGAAAAAACAATCGAATTGTTATAAAAGTCAAGAAAATTGTTCTCTAAATTGATGATATTGCAGTGATGAAATTAAAAAATCAAGGCATTTTTTTCTGATTAATTGTCTGCCAGCATTACATTAAATATTAAAGTTTTCGCCATAATAAAAAGCCTTTATCATTTGTAGTCGGATGTCCATCAGGACATTTCTATTCTAATGAGACAAAGACCTGTCTGAAATGTCCTGTTGCTACATTCCAAGATGTTTCAGGACAGACGGAGTGTAAACAATGTGAGTTTGGATATACAACTGTGGACGATGGCTCTCGCTCTGAGGATGAATGTTTAGGTAAAATGATATTTACAAGAATAATATTAATATGATTGACTTTTTTACTTATTCAGTATCCTATTGGGCTTTCATATGTATTGGATATTGGCACCTAGTTACCAGTTTATACAACTGAAATACAAAACTAATTTCAAGTTCAACTTATTTCATGACAGAACTATGCCAGCCTGGTACCTACTCAAAGACCACACTCATGCCTTGTGTTCCCTGTCAAGTTGGATTTTATCAAAACCTTTATGGACAATCAGGTTGTATAAAGTGTTCACCAGGTCACACTACAGAGGATGAAGGATCACACACAAGAACAATGTGCCAAAGTAATTCACGCATTTCAACACTTAAAAAACCTATCAAGTATCATTCAATCTCTATTTACTTTATATGAAATGATTATTAAATTAATTACACTTATCATGCTTTTTTATAACACACTAACTTATGCAGCTGTTGATCTAGTGTTTCCTGCACCTAATGAGGCAAAACCTTCAAAGTTGAATGTTACCTTGAGTGGAAAAACAATGGAAGAACTGATAATTACAATGAAGGCTAAAATCTCAAAAGTTGGAGAACAGGGATGTACTCTTATAGAAATCGATGATCCAAACAACGGGGGTACTCCAAAGCTCTCCATGGTCCTCACTCAAACATCAATTGAGTTCAATGTTAATGGGTGTGTATGATCATTTTCCTTTTTTGTTTTTTGAAAGGGTAGCTGTTAAAAATGCTGTTATTATCCTTGTTTTTCTGTAAATCAAAATAATATTTGCCTATTCTAGACCAAAGTTACTTATACACAATGTTTCTTATTTCTAGTTTGTTCTTACACTTTCAGGTATTTATTCAATGCCCTTTTCCCACTGATGGCAAATTCTTGGTTCGTTTTATGGACAACCTATAATGTCAAGACCCGTCAGATGAAACTGTATGTGGACGGTGACCTCTTATTTACAGAAATTGTGTCACTCCAGCTCCCGGATGAGATTTGGATATCTTTTGGGAACATTTGTAAAGGTATAACAATTGCCACTTTCAATGCACATTTTTAACCAGTAGAAACAATTCTTTCAATTTTTAAGAAATCAAATTTAGAGCATATTTATTTAATTGCTTCAAAATACAAATATGGACCAGCTATTTCAAAAATGTCAACATCTGGTCAGTTTTGTATCTTTCAGCAGTTATCTAAAAATAATGAACAGCAACATTTAGATATAATAATACGATGTTGGAGTTATAAATATATAACGTTAATCATTTTTATATTTTGCTATTCAAAAATTGAAGGGATGAGCATTTTGTGAATTATAGTGTTATTGTGTAAGGATATTTCAGAAACAATTGATGTAATTGGACTTTTTCTTTGGCTCATTTAATTTGTGTTTCAGAAAAAAATATGGGGTGAATAGGCTTTCTTCAATACTTTAGGGCAGTATATCCATTTATGCTATCATGTTTCCCTGTCGTCGGCACAATAGCTATTGGATATTTATGTAATTCAAACCGTTATTTTCCAAAGTTTCTTTTACTTGGTTATTCCAATTATATCCTCCTTTTCATTTTTTCATAACAGGGAGGCTGACAAATATTAATCTATGGAGCAGTTACAACAGTACAGCCCCAACAGGTTTAAAATGCCATCATGAAGAACAAGGAGATATACTCTCATGGAATGAAATTATCCATAATGATGACATGTTTGTACTATCCAGCTTACCTTCAACCTGCATAGGTAGTTCTTTCTTTTTGACAAAGGATAAATGTTTAAATTGTTAGGAGCTCTAAAGGTTTTGTTTGTTTGTTTGTTGAACCACTTTGCAACCCAAAGGTTGAAACTTGAATAACACATAATTTATTTCATCAATCAATCTTTTTCTAGCTGGACTCACACATTTCTTTTCTTTCACTTCCATATTATTTGATATGCCCATTTATGGCACAACAAATATTGTAGCAAAACAATTTTTCTATATTAAATAAATAACAACCATTCATTTATAAAGAAATGATACTGCTAAGGTTTTTGACCACTAAAGATATCTGAAATAAAAAAAAATGGAAGTGAGCTTTAAAAGATATAGGTCAAGTCCAATTTTTAGCTCCTCTATATTTTTGTTCCTGCTTTGGTTACATAACACTAACATTAATAAAAACCTTAATTTAAAAAACTATGGGAGTTTAATATGCAAAGGCTTTTCTTTTTACACATCTGTATCTGAAAAACGTGAATTTCCGGCATCTTATTTCTTCAGATGAAAAAGTATGTTCTTCCAATCCTTGCCATAACAATGGTTCATGTGACGTCTCAACAGATGGCAGCAGCTATTACTGTACCTGTCCTGAACGGTATACCGGAATAACTTGTGAGACAAAGATATCTTTTTGTGGAGAAGATTTCTGTGAAAATAATGGAACTTGTGTTGATGGTGAAGACTCTTATAGCTGTATGTGCTTAGAGGGATTCTCAGGGGTCAAGTGTGAGGATGTTAAAGGTAAAGTAAAAATGATCTATTGATTAATATCGTTTTTCTATGGAATTTACACTCTAATAAAAAAATGTTTTCTTTGCCATAATTCAAAATCGTGTCATCCCTATTCCCTTTTTCATTATCTTGCAATACAAAATATTGTGAGATTGACTAAAAGTATATAATATTATGTTTTAATTATTCGTGTTTATATTATATTTTACTTAGAATCTTTCTAAGAAAATGTTTTGTTACGTTTTTTAAATGATTGTAAGAAATTATAATTTTCACAGGCCACAGGCAGTTTTAACACAAATATCCATCTTTTTTTATTTCATCATTATTAATTTCATACAGGACCCACAGCAGAATTAGTTTGATAAGTCTACATTAAGTAAAAAAAAGATAGAAATTATACGATAAATCTAAAATCTTGGTGTTTTTTTTGTAGTACATGGAGAATGGGGACTTTGGGCTGAATGGTCAGCTTGTAGTCAGTCATGTGACAATGGGACACAATTCAGAGCCAGATGGTGTAACAATCCTCCACCAGCACATGGGGGAGCAGAGTGTGAGGGTGACGATTTACAGAACCAAGTTTGTAGCTATGGTGACTGCAGAAGTAAGAATTCAATATCTAAGTTACATCATTGTTAAAAGATAATTTCAAGAAAACTTCCCTAAAGTGTTGAAATATCTTGTTTAATCTCAATAATCTACTGATACAACAAGAGAACAAAAACGGGTTTTGTCAAGAATGTGATACTAGAGATGGGTCGTATAAAAGTTCCAAAACACCCCTTGGTGTCCTTTGCCTCAACCACAAATTTGTAACAGAGTTGTCACTAATTGACATCAGGACATCACATTTGTATCGCAGGTTTGATATAATATCCCATAGTAAATTGCGCCCATTTTGCCTTACAGGGATAAGTTAACATGTCTCCAAATATCTATAGCAAGGTTTACATTACTTGGTCAATTTGGACAACAGTTTTTCTTCTCTGTGATAAGATAGTGTGTAGACCTCCCGAATTCATTTGTAAAAAAGTCATGAATTCAAATGCTATTTGGCCTCCATAGACATGCAGAATATTCTTTTTTTCACCCTGTTATCTGACATTATGGGAGCATGATGGCTCAGTGACAAGGCAAGCACCTAGAGATCGGAAGGTTGAGGGTTCGATACTCCATCTGTGTCCTTGGGAAAGATACCGAGTCCCAATTTTCCTTCTTCACTGGTACCGATTTATCGTTTCCTCAGTGAAGAAGGAACATTGGGATTACGTATCTGGGAAAGTAACCTGTGATAGACTAGTATCATGTCCAGTGAAAGCTCTTAGTCGCTTGTGCTACAGAAACTGGGGATAAGCCCTGGTCTGATGGGCCTTAATGGTTCGAGTATGGCCTCACTACTTTACTTTTTTATTATCTTACATTTTTGTATGTCATTGTTGTCTTTGTGTAATTCTTGTGGCTGTCACCAATACTTTTTTCTCATATTAAGACTGCACAGACATCATTGGTCCTGTAAATGGTTACATTGAATGTTTTGTGGATGGCAATGATACTAAACATTGTAACATTTCCTGTGAATATGGCTATGCTATAAGTCTTCCCATTGATGGAACCTACAAATGTGGACCAGAAACATTCTTTTTCTGGCCAAATCAAGATTCTGATGATGAAACTTATACAACTCCTCACTGTACAGGTATGTCCGTTTCCTATTTTCTACCAAAAGATTTATGAAATCCTTTCTGCATCCTTGGGGTTATTGAAAATTCGAAAAATTCAAATATCATTTTATGCAATAAGAATTGATTATGAAATAATACCATGTGCAATATGATAGATACATACAAAATAAAGAAAAAAGTTACCTTATAAGAAAAGTTTAGTGATTCCTTAAACAATCTAATGCAACACTTAAGGTTTTATCAAGGTAGTGCCTAGTGGAAACACATGATATACTATTATTTTGAAGTCTTACCAATGATTAGGAAATTAATGTTATACATATATGCTTTGACCAGTAGGAATTAGTTCTATGATTATTCTGCTGTTGCTTATGTCTTACAGAAATACAGATACCAGAAGATGTTTCTTTAAAATATGGGATGAAATATGATAATCTGGGTTGCAAAAGAGATGGAATTGAAACAGAAAAAGAAGTTGTTTTGGACAATGCCAAGACACTTGGACGTGACATCCCTTGTGTTAAAGAGGGGGAGTGTACATACGATGTTGACCTTACTTGTGACAAAAACAACACAGGAGAAATTAACATAAATGTCAAGCCAACGGATACGGGTAGAAGGAAGAGAAGCACAAGTAAACACATACTTTGAAACATTTCAGTTTAACAGTGCTATATCATTAATATCACGCAGTTATGAAATATGTAGTGTCTGGTCAGAGGTGGTAGATTATATTGCAGATTGTAACATGGATGGTGAGAAATTATCCATAATAATTTTACATTATAAGTTTGAAATTAACAACAGTATATTACTACCACCCCCATTTTGCTCTCATTGGTGAAAAAGCAAAGGCTTTTAAAGATATTTCTGATTTCAGTGAATATTATTAGCTACTTAGATTTTGATATGTTTCTTGTTTCCTAGCATTTTCACAGGAAGCCTTGGAACACTATGTGAAAATATTGACCCAGTTAGAAGACGCTGGCAGTTTTATCTACAACCAGTCTTTCAGTGGAGGTTTTGATGTCACTGTGGGTGAAAAGGTCATGACGGTGGATCCAAATTCATACAAATCACAAGGGGACTACACTTGCAATGGTGGTATCTTCTTAGAACATGTTTGTGGTAAGTGTTAATTAAGCAGATAATTTGAGTACAATTCAAAGTAACATCGGCTTTAAGTGGACTGTTTTATGATTCCCTGATAAAACAAAATAATTCTGAAGTAACATGGATAATCTATCGACCTTAAGTCGTATTCGACTCAAGACCTTGGGATTGTCGTTCCCATGCTCTACCAACTGAGCTCATAAGGACAACTGGAAGATAGCAAGTTAGAGCAAGGGCACGGCAATCCCAAGGTCTTAGGTTCGAATCCCGCATAAGGTCGCCAGAATTTTCCTGTTGACTATAGCAAAATAGGTTTAACACCCTGATGATAAATATGTTACATTTGAAATGTTGTATATCAGGATGTATTTAACATGGATTCATTTTACTATTAAACAAAAAACAACTACAATGTCATGCCTGAAACTTTTCTAAATACTACAATGATACCTAGGCTAGTGAAAGTTATCCCAAAGCATTATAAAAGATAAAAGGGCATTGTTTTGGACCTTTAAAACTACATTTAATTCAAACTAAGAATATCGAATTCTTTGTAATGAAGCAAAACTCACTTTTCCAAAACTGCCATAATTTGATTCTACCTTTTACATACCCTTGAGTGTTTTTTCTACATTAGTTCAATGCGACAGTGGACAATTCAAAGACGAAAATGCATGTCTGCTATGTGGAAAAGGGACCTACCAACCAAAAAAGGGACAAGATACATGCATTCCCTGTCTGGAAGGTCTAAGCACAAGATATCCAGGAGCCAGAAGTATTGATGAATGTGTTGGTAGGTTTTTGAATGATTACAGTATACAGCCTTCATTGATATCAACTTTTTACTGTATCTTCAGTAGTAAGTTATTCACAGAGAGATCAAAAATAATAGCCTCATAATTGTTTATTTTTATTACAGAGATTTGCGTTGAAGGAAACTATAAGACCTCTAGTGGCTGCCAGAAATGTGAAGTTGGACGATTTCAACCCTATTTAAATAAAGATTTTTGTTTCCCATGTCCTGACGGAATGACAACTTCAACAACTGGATCCGTGGATTTCTTTGCTTGCACTGGTGAGTTTTGTGCGAGTGTCAATCCTATTTTCCTGCTCATACATGTTATTATCTCTAATATATTTTTAATAGCTGGGTAGAGTGTTAGCTTGATTGCTATAAGAAACTCAAAAGGTCAGGAGTAAATGGGTTGTTCCAATCAATCTGCTAATTTCTTAAATTGGAATGGCCGAAATAAAATGTGTGCAGCCAAAATGGTAGATACATCTATGCATTATTTTTATTGCTGCTAACATTAAGAATATAACCTTAATCTATGTTTTACTTAAATACTATCACAGAAAATCCCATGGAATATACATCTGAACCAAGTGAAGGAACCACAATGAGAACAACAATGGAAACAGCAATGAAAACAACAATGGAATCAACAATGGAACCAGAAGAGAAGTACAAAGAACAAGGTAACTATTTATTCATAACCAGACTTTGCATTGAAGTCTTGCGTAAAGATAGGAGATACTCTTGAGGGTACCATGTATTTCTCCTAAAAAGTCAATATAAAACAATAATAAAGATAACAATTTAAAAACTGTGTTGATTGAAACCAATCAATAGAAAATGGTAACACTTCCAGATTGTAAGTGGCTTCATTTACATTATGTTACAATGTATATATCTGAGTAATAAAAGCCAAGTGGGACATTGATTTTGTTCATGTTGTGCAAGTAAAAAAAGCAGTACCACCAAATGTCAATTTCTGATATTTTTGTATCTTTAGGTCCAATGTCAATGTATCTAATGGCTGGATTGATTCCTGCAGCTGTGGTCATATTCGCCAGCATTGTTGTTATTGCTACGGTTGCGAGGAAAAGGATGAAGAGTTTTGATTTAAATTGATTCATTTTGCTATGAAATACATGAAATACATGAAATACATGAAATACATGAAATACATGAAATACATGAAATACATGAAATACATGAA
>JAVSBT010123324.1:0-11195 GCA_033118115.1 Pharyngocirrus eroticus
ATCTGTTGTCACTTTTATCACACATGGGTAGATTAGTCTCAGGAATGCAAAAATTAACATGGAGTGTTTTATCAATGAACAAGGGTATACCTATTATTTATATTATCAACTTTTTCAACACATGTTATCTTGGAATAAGTGCAAACTATCCTAATAAGCCAAATTAATCATGAGTCTTAGCATCAATTGATATGCCCTGTAAACTACAGGTATACTCTATAATGTTGACATCCAGATAATTCAAAACTAAACGTTCCACAGGGTAGTTCTTTTGAAGTTAGAGTAGAAGATATAAACTATTTCTACAAACAAAAGAAAAATAAACATCTACCAGTATCCAAAAAGGCATTACAAGATTTTGTCTCCCAACCTTCTGCTATAAATTTGAACAAGGTGGTCGTTTATGTACCTGTCTTTTTCAACTTTGCCTGGGGCAGTAATTACTACTATGTAACCTCCCTGTTGGGTGCTTTGAGCAGCAATTCAAAGAGTAATTGCTTCAGAGTTAAATAAGACACCAAAACGAACAATTTGAATGTCTTATCAATATTTATCACACAGGGAAAGCCCATCTTGAAAGGTAAAACCCATGCAATAAAACTATTGAAAGACATGTAAAGACTCAAGTAGATATCTTCACTCTTCAGCAGAATTTATCTGAAAAGTCAACTTAAATGTTGATACAAAAATCCAAAATCTTCTCAACTGGAACATGTCAAATGATGAATACGATATTGTCCCACTATTGGTCATTTTTTAGCCTTTTATTCAGAATACAAGACAAGCTTTGAAAGAGAGGTCACTACAACTATTGAATAGATTTCTCTTTTATTTAGATTCAACCTTTGTCGTATGCCATGGAATGTTTTCAAAAGCTTGTAAAGGAGGGTTTAGATCTTCTTGTCAAGAGGGCAAGCATCAATACCATATTAAGTTTGTTGACATTAATTACAAGTTGACTTCATAGATAGGAACATGAGAATCAAATATGACAAGAATAAAGGTTTCAATTCTTACATATTGGTATCTTTTTCAACATCAGTTTGAATTGGTAAAATTGGTATTTTAGACCTTGTAACTAACAAGAAAATAAAAAATAACTATAAACTCATCAATGTTTAAAGCCCCCCCCACCCCCCAAAAAAAAAAGAAAAAAAAAGAGAAAGGTGACAGGCAAGCATTTGGGCTCATTGCAACCATGGGTTAATTAAAAAAACCTCTCTACATACAGGTATATTTTGAGTCTACATTAATTCCAAAAGAGCTTCTAAAAAGGGAATAAGTATATGGGCATTACAACTCATATTATAAAAATATGTACTATGTTACCTCACGACAGAGATCTTAATTTAAAAAAAGGTAAGCACCAATGATGTACGATTCTCAACAAAATATGCAGGATAAAAAATCAAATTGAAGAGGTATACACAAGAAATTGCTTTTTTGAATATTGCTTGAAGACTAATCTAATCCAAGACACTACACGTAACATTTTGCTTCAAGAAACTTACCTCTAATAAACGATTTATTAGAGGGAAGTGTTTGAGAGAAACATGATTGTCAGATTGCATGGTAATCCAATGATTATTGTATTGATGGTTTCATTATTTTGCCCCTAAACTATACTCCAACTCTAAAAAGTTATGCTTTCTTTTCCTCTATTTGATTCAAGCATTAAAGCATATCAAACTTTATGTTAACCTCTACACCAAAGTTTTCAAAATGACATGATACATTAATCAAAAACTCATACTCAAGTCTCAATGATTTGATGCGGAGAGAAAGGTATAGAAATATATCAAAACTCACTGTCGACTTGACACTTTCCTTCAAAAAGTAATCCAAATTGTAATAGTAATGTTATACTCCATCGTAATAACATCCTCAATTGCCGTGATCTCCCACTTCAAGGAGATTCTCTATAAAGTTCTAATGAGCTTAAACATTTCATGACTTCTCTTGTCAAAGAGGGTGAGAATTTTTTATTACATCCAAATAGTGGCCGCTAGGTGGCAGCGAAATAAATGAAGTTGAGTGTTCAGCTTCTGGGTGAAACTTTGGGCAGTATGAATATTATCGATGTTTGACAGATGCAAATAACCAAATTCAAAAATAACAATTAGAAAAAAAGTACAATATCAATGGAAAATTTTGAATTTGGTCTGTACTAGACAATTAAAATCTATTACACTTTACCGTGAATGGTCAAATGATGAAACTTTTAGCTCAGAACAAATCCCTGCCAGCAGACGACATTTCAAACATTAGTCTGCCATCTGGTGCTAATGCTCAATTTAACTTCCGAATGCTGTTTAAAAATCTTTTACAAGGATCGCTAGGATTGAGTAAAGTAAGTAAACTTTCGGTATCCTTTGATTACAACGTATTAGTAAAAGATATTTGAGCATATTGGTCATCATTTGTATTATAGCTTACAGGGCTTCACGTACATTTCAAATGTGATTTCACAAAGATATTTTTGATATGCACCAACGTTTTAAAATTCAACTTTAAAGCGGTGTATACATTTGTAAGGAATTGGTATACTACAACCCTATACTTTATCCCACAAACTCTTAAAGCTACTGGTGTATATGTATACAGCGCTTTAAGTTAAAGCATCACATTGTACATCATTACTCTTTCCTCAATGGTGTTTTTAGTGAAACACCAAAAAGCCAACAATAGGCTCTAAGACAATATAATGCAAACATGTAGATATTGACAAGCACAAAACTCCAAATATCTTGTCAAATCTCAGGATCGGATTTATAATTATAGACTAATGAAAAAGTTGTAAATGTAATACCTATTTTTTGAATGGCCACAATTTTTGATAAGGCTCTTGGATGCTTTAATAGATTAATTTGCTTGTATTTGACAAAAAACCTATTTAGATCACTACAATAAAACAGAATACATGTAGTAAAGTGGAAAGTAGTATGGCAATGGCATATTTTATTCTTTTCATACTTTTGTTACATTTGTTCTCATAATAATTGATTGAATAGCAAGTAACTGTACCTTGTTCAATTGTTAGATAAAATGGTCTATACTAGTACTTTAGTAGCAATAATTGGACGCTTAGTCAATAGTATGTGTATACTTATACTATATAAAGTCACCCATATCTTGATATATTGTAAATTGTAGACAGTCATTCTTCCGGGTACAGTAGGTCTTGAATTCACTCAGTTATGAGAATATTTTCTATGCATACTAAAGGCCACTAGTATTTCAACATATATATATATAGCATATTAAAGTACTACAGTAGCAATATTAAATAGCCTCAAGCTTGCCCATTGGGACATTTTTATGGATAATTGGAGAGATATTGAATTACTTGTAGTTAAACTTAAAGATGCAACAACAAAGAAAGAACAAAATTACTGAATGAAATTTTATGAAATATTTGTTACTCAATTGATTTTCATATCCAACAGGTAAGTAAGTATAGTTATTAACAAAGCACATGATAAACTATACATTTTATTGAACTGTGTACTATTCTACTATGTATGTAATTTTACGCCTTGTTTTTGATATCCAGGTTAGCTGTAGTCCAGGCGATTTTTCAGAAATTGTATCAATCATGGTCTTGCACTTTTTCCCCCCAATCTCAAAAATCTTAAACTGAAGCATTTACATAAAACCTAGTCTAGTCTTTTGATTCAATAGACAAAACCAATATTGGAGTTTGTATTTAGGTTAACAATAAAAGAGCATATATTGGGTGGAAAACAACTACCTATTTCTTGTTTCATATACATAACTAATAAACAGGAGAATAGTAGAGTTATGAAGCTGACTCAGTGACTATTCAAATCACAATCGTTTGGGGAGCGAGGTTATGTTCAAGAAGTTCAATACGACTTTTTCAAGGTATATAATGTACCTGAGTCAATGGACTTGCCTTAGTTCAAATGATGATAAAATAACAGGTTAGAATTGCAGTGAATATTTGTGGGAATTTGGGAATGAAAGAGGGGTTCATGGCTCATCCATTCTCTGAAATAACACATGTTGCTAGTGCTGCCCCCTTCTCTTTTTCCAAGATGTATTGATTAAAGCTTTGAAACCCTATAGATTGAATCGATGCTTCTGTATCGTGAAGTGCTCTTTTCAGCTTGTCACCTATCATCATCTGACAAGAAGATCATTTTTTGATACAATGTATACACAGTTGCTATGGTAGTCCTTGCAAAATGATTACCTTTTCATGCTGGTTACAAGACAACCAGTTATGCTACAGTGCAGAGGTTACTAATACTGGTACTATAATAGCTACAATCACATCTTATCGACTATTATGTTTTGCAATAGGTAGTTCTATAGTGGTAGCAGGTGATACTTCTAATATTTACAGAATTCATATAATACATAATAATAATATACAGAGATTACTTACTCTCTTGTGTATGCAGTCTCTTTACATTTGAGAAGCTTTTATGGAAACAAGCTATGGATACAGGCACATGTATACAAAACAACATTGATTTGTATTTTATTATTTCTGCTTCAAGGAAATAAAGCTGAAAAATAAGTGGAAGTGGAGAAGAAAACACATGCATGACAAACAGAATAAAGTCTGGAAGGCTGGATGTTGCAAGGTAAGACTTTGTCCCCCCCCTTTTTCCTAGAATTTACCAATGCCACTCCTTCATCTTTATAATGTTACTAGTAGAGTTAGTGATGCTGAAAATAATAATGATGATATTATAGTAAAAAAATACTTTATTGTTGGAATGTTACTAAGATACACAGATACACATTTCTCGCTGATATAGCAGAACTCATACCTCATTGTACAGTAGGGGACACTGGACAATACAGAATCAAGTGTCTTACACAAAGACACATCATGATGCCTTTGCCTGGGATAACTTTTAAGAAGCCTGGTCTCTGTCCAAATAACCTACACAATTGGAATTACTTTATTTTCTTATTACATGACACTAAAGACTAGAGTGGAATTATGTCCTATGGATATCTTGAGTTTCCTTTGAATTTGACTTAACTAGGACCAAATCAATACTTCAACCATGGCCTGATAGTTTGGTGATACAAGAAAAGATCATTAATACATGTTCTGGTTATAAATAAATGTTTGAACGCTTATAACTTTATTGACTCCTGTCACTTTATGACACTTATTACTGATTTACATGAATAATTTCTTGTGAATTGATCAAATAAATGGCTTTTCCCATACAGCCGTAGCAAAAGTTGTCAAACCCTCTTTTTTTTCTTGTTAATTGGCAATTCACACATGGAATCTGTTCCAAATGAAATCATCCCAGAAATATCCCTACTTAGGAGTCATTACTTATAAGTTGTAACAGGTCCAAACAGGGATTGATCCCTACTCTTATATTAGTAAGAATCTCTAGATTAATAAATAATTTGTGTTTATTAGCATGTGTTTTGCATGGTAAGAAATTATAGTCTTGTTTGATTGTCTACAGACTTGAAAAAATCAGGAGCAAAAGTTTCCTATTGATAAATGAAGATTATTGCCTGATCATGCCGCTTTGGCGAAATATTAATAAATGCAAAAATGAAAATCCTGGGACTTGTTACTATTATATTTACTTTGAAGCTGTCGGCTTTTTCAAATATAAATGAAGTCATGGAATAAAGTGAATCCAAAGATATCATATCATGTTGTCATGGTAAAGATTCATCAAGTCATAAGGTTTCAAACATTCATCCAGAGCAGAATTCAGACACAGCTTCTATTAATGACATTTTTTCCGAATCAGGCAAACAGAACTCCAGCTGCTTAATTTGTCTTTTGGTGCGCTATCTCCTTTTCTTGACATTTCATTTGGCCACTTTCCTATTATCTTTTCCTTTTAAAGGTGTTTTGAATAATGCATAATTGATGAAACATCTCTGTTAGTGTATGAAATAAGTATGGACTCCTTTATAAAGTTTGAAAGGACATTTTTATAGATATAAGGATAACTGATCAATATGGTTCCTTTGAAAGAAACTTGTGATGCTTTTTTTCATTCGACACATAACAATTAGTGTGTAACATGCCATTATCTTTATGCAAATGGCAAATATAAAAACTCCCAATGGCTATGTATTGAAAAAAAATGGATCTAAGATCAGAGGATAGAATTTTAAAATACATATAGACTACAAGTACACATGTAGGTAGAAAAGAACACAGCATTTTTTCTGTGTTTGTGTGATAACTTGTGAAGTTTTGATTCATAAGTTTGTATTTTGGAAAAAAACTGATATTTAGTTTCATTCAGAACCATCAACCACCACCACCACCCCCCCAAAAAAACAAAAACAACAACAACAACAAGAACCAAAAAAAAAAACCCCAAAAAAACCATCCAGACCACAATTATGCAGTCTTTTGATGATATTTTCACCTTTGACACTGTGAATGCTTTTTTGCAATATCAAATGTTTGTTGTCCTTAATAGTAGGCTACAAGCATCAAGACATGAAATGAAATCCTGTTTACATCATCGTGAGAGAAGTTAAACGTGTTGATTACCACATAATTTCTTATTCTTTTTTTTATTGCATTAAATTTTTTTTTGCATAATATCATGTAGTTTAGTACCAAACTGGTTCCGATCCAGGTGTAAACATAACCACAAGCCTTAGGATTATACACAGTATTGAAAGTAAAGAGAATGTTATCTGGTTTATGAAATAATTTAATTTAAACTTGCGTTTTATTAAAAGTTAGTCTAATGATTTGAGAGCTTCAAGACAAAAACAAGTAAAATATCTACCCTTTTACCTTGACAAACATACATAGATATTCAAAAGTGTGTATTTGGATATTTAAATCAACCTTTAAAGCAATTATATTTTCAATAATAAATGGACCCTCTAAAATATAATTTCAAGAATCAGAATTTGTGGTATCGACATGTTTATGTTGATCAGTTATTAAAATGTCAAAACTTTGCATGAACCATTTTGGTTTTATACTTCCCATTCACATTTTAGAGTTACAATGATTCCTGACACACACAGTGTGGACTTCATCCTTTTATTCCATTATCAAAAAAATATAACACAATTGAATCATTGGTATTATAGACAAACTTTACAAGACAACGATAACAAAAGTACATTGCCACTAAGAGTGAAAGTGATAACCAGAAAAGGCAAATTTTGATCACAGTTTGATTTTATAACAGGTGGGTTTATACACTTAGTCATTTGCTCAAAAGTGCATAATACGTAGATAACAGAATTATTATGGATAATCCAGGATTATTGAGATAAAAGCTCATTTTTTTAATGAAAGCATAACATGACGTTATGAATGTTAATGGAAAGACAACAGTGCTTTTGTCACTTTATTTAGACAATCAATACCTGGCTTGACTGTCACATTTGTGTTATAATATATGGTTATAATTCCTTATTACATAGAAATACGAAAATAAGATCATATAATAGTCAAAAGTTTAGATACTAATGATTAATATTCATCCGGAGAGTTTGGATACAGAGTGCTTTTGCATTAAATGCATGTGATGGACATAAACATAAATTGAAATAGGACACACTGACTGTAACATACACAAATTACTTACTCATCTAATGAGAGGCATTCAAATCAATTTACCTGTACATTTAAGGGTGACTTTTAGCAAAATGATGGATAGTTCTGTTATATGAAAAAATATTCTCTCAAGGAATATTGTGAAGGTAGATATTATGGTTATTTTATGAATATTTCTGTGGTATATTGTATTGTATTGAGACTTTTATTCAAAGATAGGTCATGTTTTTTTGATGAGATGCTGATGATATTATTCTTATTCTTACTCTTCTACTACTTTCATAACACATTTTTTGTCACAAAGGTAGCTGCGAAAATTGACAATTCTATAGATAACAAACATAGATAAGAAAATAGAATTATATACAATATTTACATGAACATTAATTTACACAGAGTTTATTAAGATTGATTTGTGCTTGTAGTCATGAGTATATTAGATAACAATGTAAAAAAGGCCTTCACAGAATCGAGTTTTTGTTTATTGATTTTCAAAAGTACCTTGGGATGTATAAGGTGACTAATATTGATGACTTACAAGCACTAAACTGGGATTGGCATTGTAATGATAGATAGAAAAGGCAGTGAATTTCTGTTGATCTCCTATAAGGCTTTTGACAAGCATAGCATTAATATCCGCACAGTAAGTCAGATTTTGTGAATTGGCATAATCGTAAAACTTTTACTAAAATATTTGATATCAGATCCTTCATTCAATTATGACACTAATTCTTGGATTGTTTTTCTTTTCTTTTCAGTTCAAAGTGCAAAGACAAGATGGATGAGATTAATAAGAAAGATGTTAAACCATCAAAAAAAAGCCTGATATACAATAGAAACACGATACCATGGCTGACCCATGTGTTACGTGGCCTTATTCTCGGTGCTATTGCCCTTATAATATGGAATGTGACACTCGTACAGCATTTCGTTGACATTTTCTACAAGTGGCTGTTATCCTCCTGGGCTTTCAACTCTGTCTATTTTGAGACATGGCATACAACTGTGTGCTATGCAATCCTTATGTGTTTACCCTATACCTACCATCAAGTGAAATCCTTTGAAAAATACAAAATTGAGCAAGAGGTGGTTTGGAAATATGTTGGTCTGAAGACAATTATGATTGAAATGGTGAGTTACTGCTCTCCTTTCATGTTACTTGATACCTTTATGGTAAAAAAATACACTTATACAGGGATTGATTCCAGGGAATGGACAGAACGATCTAAATCATGGATCCAGACCACTAGGGCACTCCCAGAGCTGGCACCAACTGTGGGACAGCTTGCTTTTCAATTGGTGGCCAGCTTTTTGATTTATGATCTGATATTTTATTTTCTACATCTGAGCCTTCACAAGAACATTTGGTTGTACAAGATAGTACACAAGGAACACCATGATCATGATACAGTCAACAGTCGAGTCACCAACCAGCTGAGCTTATCTGAAAGAATCATGCTCGTTCTTTCTGCAAATTTCGCCCTCAGAATAGTCCATGGTCATCCTCTTACAAGATTATTTTTCGTTCCTGTTTTTATAAGTTGGTTGATTGATAATCACTGTGGATATGATCTTCCATGGTCCATCGATAAACTTGTGCCATTTGGATTAGTAGGGGGCCCAGTAACTCACTATGCACATCACGTCTACGGGGACAGACATTACCAGCCATTTTTTACCTACATTGACAACATTGTCAATTTCAAATCCACGAAAAAGAAGAAGCAATAAGGGACATTTTCATAATTTATAAAAGTGGTTGTGATCTTACCATTTGAAGACACATCTCCAAACACTGAAGGCATTGTGTTTATTAGCGAAAATAGTTTAATTGAGTTTTTAACATGGATGTGAAAGATTCTAATGTCCATTGCGCACACAACAGTTTTACTGCAAGTGGTAGTCTGTAGACAACTCAAAGTCAAACATGAGTTTATTTTGCTATAATTTCTTTAAAAAATACATGCTTATAAACTCGTATCTTTTATTAATCTACATTGAGTTTATGAGCATAAGAAACAAAGGTTAGTCATGTTTCAATTATCTACAGACTGAACAAATCAGGAACAAAAGTTCCCCATTTCTCACAAACTTTGTAGTTGACTTGTCTTTAATCCAAAGTAACAACCACAATTTAAGAAAGATATCAGTGTGTGTGGTGGGCATAAATCAAGGAGTATTAAGATTGGTGATATCAAAATAGAATATCAAAAAGCTCAGAATGTTTTTGATTTTGATTTGCTCAAGAGATATTTGATGTTGATACATTATAATTGTACCGTTGATGTTTTAGTCATGATTATCACTCAATTATACATTTCTGATAAGTGATTTTATATGAATTTTTGTAATTAATCCAGACAGGTGACAAATTTTCACCCATATTTTCATGAAAGTTTTAGGCATACATGTAAGCATGCATGTGTTTTGACCGGTGTTCTTTAATTATTTGAGTATTGTAAGCCATTTTACATTATATATTTTGTTTACAACCAACAGGCTACATGTAAATGCATACATATTAGGATGTGAAATACATTCTACACAGGAGCGAAATTTGTTGTTGATTTTTTTTTAATGTCTAGTATTCACATATTATGTATATTATGGATTTATGTTGCTTTTAAATGAAAAAAAATGTTTAATGTTTTTAATTTTTTCTTTTGCAAATTGCAGGTTATATAAGATTTTGTCCAGACTACTTATCTATTTCATGATTATGCAATAATTGATATTAAATCACATGATTCCATTTACAAACATTATTTTGTTGTAATTAATTATTCTTCGGTATATTCATGAACTTATGTAATTTCAAAACTGTGGAACATATTGTTAACCATAGGATAAGCATAGAGTATGGAGGTTTTTCAGCTGAAGTCACAATCTGTTGATTGTCAGCCATCTTGCTGGTCAAGCGGTGTCTGTCAATCGTGTTGAAAAAGTCAAAATTATAGCAATGCCAGAAACTTTCATCAAGATGTTGTATTATAGCAGATAACTTTTCCATGATGTAACAATTCGTAAAATACAAAAGCCACAAACACGTCTGAATAGCGTAATGAATGGGAGCATGATTGGTTGACCTTTGACCTGAAAATCCTCTATATCATGTTGGGTAGCAGTATTGTTTTGATTTGTGGACAGTGTAAATTGTATGACATGGTATTTTCACCTTCCTAGTTGTACAAATCTGATGTCACCATATTTATGTCCAGCCAATATGCCACATAATGATGAGAGTACCATATCTTATTTTATATGCAAGATCCCTGAAAGTCAATTTGCTGTATAGAGTAAAGGGACGCATATCATGTAATATGCATAATTATGTATATAAACTGAGGAATTGTTTTAGGCTTTTGAAATACACAAATAATGTAGTTTAGATTGCATACAGCATCTAAGTAAGGAATTACATGGAATGGGGTGGGCAGGGGGGGGGGGTCAGATTTCTCTATAAGTAATTAACAATTCATATTGAATTGTGCATCCCCCCCAAATATGTTCAAAAATATAGCCAATTCCTTTATGAACATGGCAGAAAAATATGATCAACACCCTGTAAGAACTAAAGTAACAACACAGGTCCTCAATGCTCACATATTGATTTCAAGTTTATAACATACACCAAGTGTCA
>JAVSBT010123435.1:0-15089 GCA_033118115.1 Pharyngocirrus eroticus
AGTTTTAATGCGCAACAGTTCCTACTCTACCCAAGCAAAATCAAATATAATTAAATGAAACACTGGTAAAACCAAATAATACACTGGTAAAACCAAATTTAATTAAATAATACACTGGTAAAACCAAATTTAATTAAATGATCGCTAGTAAAACAAAATATAATTATCTATTGATGAAACTGAACTAGATAATATCTTCACAGAGCGCTAAATCAAAGTCAATTGACTCATGAAAGAGAGTCTGGTCCTATGTCAAATTTCAGCTGTCAAAGAGACTCAACTGACCAACTAGGATGAATAAAAGTTACTTCCCCAAGAGTCAAACTGATGCTGGCCTCCTTTAAATGAGTCAGTTTGACTCCTTGGAAAGTCACTTTTACTCATTCTAGTGAGTCACTTGACTTATTTTGACAGTTGAAATTTGAAATAGGGATGGACTCCTTTATATTAGTCAATTGACTGATTCGGTTCTCTGTGTTTGGATTCTAGCATAGATACCTTCATAGTCAATGCCTTCCCATCTTGTTGATTTTCCTTTTTGACAGCTTTCTATTGGAGTTGTTATTCTTTTGATTGATGTCTGCTTCAACATAATTTTGGTGTATTGTCCTGGGCCTATATCAACGCTCTCTCTATAATATCCAGGTTTAGTGTTGGGAGGGTGAATAAAGACTTTAATTGACTTTAGATCAATGTTCATGTTAAACATACCTTTGTTTCTAGGTGAACTCTTAATATAACTATCTTTGGCTTCTAACTGTACTTGAAATGGATTGTATAATCCAGCCTCTGAAAACAACACCAAACCCAATCCTTTTCTTTCAGTCACAGCAATATTCTCATCTGGTTTGTAAGTGTAACATTTAAAAAAATAAGAGTCATACACCTCATGAAAGTCAAAGTCTTGACAAGCATTATCACCGAACATACATAGTGCTTTTAAGTGCTTCAATGGAATGCCAAAATATTTGAAATTAGGTATGGAAGCTGCCACTAGGGCTTGGTCAGCAAGGGCATGGGTTAAATTGTGTGTCATATTCAGGTATGTTTGAAAGGGTTCTAGTTCTTCTTCATTACTATCTATATAACTTGTGTAGGGAATGAGCAATTTTCTCGAAATTGTATCATATCTTATAGCTAGATCTTCCATGATCTTTTGCTCCTCTGATCCATCATCCACTTCAGCAGCAGTGTAAGCATTGTAACCCACATATTCATTGTTACATAATGTAACCCAGGGAAATTTAGCAGATTTGGGGAGCAAATTCATTTCTATTTTTTTTGGATATTCCAGATACCTGAAATAAGAAGCAAATACATTTTGAATACTTAAATATCATACTAATTTGTACTGTTCATAATAAGTGATTTTAGTTTTGTATTTTGTATTTTGAACTATATATTTAACACTCCATCTGACTTTTATATTTTGTATCTCTCACTTCTATTCATTCATTATGAGTTTTACTGTAATGTCCTGGTGCTGTTATGGGCCTTTTTAGTGCCCTGTATCAGTTTATTCAAGGCTCTTTCCTTCAAAATCAGTGTAACCTATGCCCATGAAGGGTAGTTAAATTGATTTTCAATAAATTTGGCTTTTCCAGTTGGTCAAGCCCAAACCTCAAATATTGACTTGTTCTTTAGCCACAAGTGGGTTATCTTATCATATATTTACTGAGGAAGAGAACTAATTATATACTAATGACTTGTCTTTGATCAAATGATAAATTAGTTATAAAGTGTATTCTTAATCTATCAATAGTAAAGAAATTGCAGTCTTTTGAAACAAATCCTGAAGAAAGTCTAGGACTCGGAACATGGTTGTGAGAGTGGACCCAGGCTACTGATATGGTCAGCTAATATATATTAGGAAGACCAATCTGTACAGGGTATAAAAAGTTAACAAGTGCACAACATAAAGTAATAAGTAACGTAATAAAACATGATATAAAAGGACACATTACAAATTGTCCGATTCAATTTTTACAATGTTGAGGTATCAGATCCACTTTCTATAATATTATACTGATGTGTTTCATTGAACTAATATCTTATTAATTTAATTTCCAATTTGGATAATTATTGTCAATGAAAATTAGCTAGTGGGATAAGAAGTTTGTATTTTTATGAGTAAGATCTGCACTGCTTGCCATTGTAGCCTGCAATGACTGCTGACCAGCAGTATAAATCTATTGTACATGCTTGTAGACTTACAAATAACACTTGTGGACAACTTAGCAATTTTTTTCTTCTAAATCACTTAATTTTTAAAATAAAGAATTAACCTAAAATGGCCATTTTCTTGTGGAAGAATGATGTGAATCTTACTTGTGGTCAGTGATGTGACTTATTTGTGACATATTAGCTTTAAATTTCAGTTACAGATATATTTAAATTTCAGTTACAGATATAGTAAAACGTTCCAAAATTTAATTTTTACTGTTTTAAAAGGTAATTTGTTTTTCATAAATGGATAGAATTAGCCCTCCCTGTGTTTTCCACCATTTTACAAGGGATAAAGACAGGGAGTATTCAGAATATTTAAAAGTTTTTTTGATACTATAGATGTCTGAAAAAAGAACTTAATTTTTTTTTCAGAAAGGTAAGAGCAGGCTTAGCACCAACTAGAATAATTTTGATATTTACTCCTATGGAAAAACAGCATTTTAAAAATCTCTATTGGAAGTTAACATGGGGAATCTGCTCTGAAAGGCTTTAATTGCCCTTTTGAAGCATGTTCTGACCAGATATCCCATATCAATTCCAATAGAGATTTTTGAATTTTCTTTTTCTTACATTTTAAAATTAAAAAAACAAATCTTTCATTGTTTTAACACCTTTAGTATCAAGAAACCATATTTTTCATATTCTAAATACTCCTGTACTTATTTGTATCATCAAGTTAATGTTGTTACTACTTCGCTGGAATTATAAAAACACTATAAAAGGATACAAAAACGCACTTAAAGTATATCCTATTTGCTTGCACAAAATAACTAAACACTCGTAAAAGAATATACAATAACAAAGTTGAAGTAAAGCAAATATTAATGATTTAAAAATAAATAATCATTATCATTTCTACTCTTGATGTTACCTTTCTTTTAGTAAATATCCCACTCCTTTTCAGGAAAGTTTGACAAATTCTTGTCCAAAGCTGTAGGCCTTATCAACACAGCAGTAGATAACGCTGCTAAGTCATGTGGGTACCTGGTTCCTTATCCAATAAATAGTTTTACTTTGATGATTATGTGGTTGTTGGGAAATGTATGAGTTTCTTGAAAGGATACACCACAGACCATTTTGTTGTATTCATGCTATATATTTTTTGTAAAAGAATATTGGAGGTGTATTTTGTGAGGAGTAGATGTTCTTACAGAATAAGCCCTTGTAGACAATACAAGAAGTATGTATTTTGTAGAAATGAATTGAACAGAAGAACATTTACAAGTTCATTTTGAAAGGGGTTGATAAAGTAAGCCAACCAGATAGCCTAGGAGTGTGAAACAATTAAATTGGACATTATATCAAACTTTTACTTTGATTGTTTAAAACCCTTTTCTGGAAAATCTGAATTTTCTTTCATTACATGGAGCCAATTTGTCATTTTCTACAAAAAAAGGATAGAATTTCAAATGTCAATATGTAGTACAGTAGGAATTTCAATTATGATGTCTTTTCTTTTTTCTTTTGGTTCCGATTACTCTCTGGTTACATCCGGTTGGAAATTAATAACCTGTTTATGTTTTTGGTTTTTTAGTATAACATTAGTTTTAGAAAAAGTATGGAATACAACAAAATGGTAATTTAAACAACTGGTTTAGGTCTTCCATAATGAAATCTTATCTGATTTGGTTGTAAAAAAAACTTTATGAAGAAAGAACAACCATCGGTTTAAAATGCCATTATTTGCTTATCAACCAACTTGTTTTTTTGATGGAAATAAGTGTGTAAATTTATGAAGATAAGAATTTATTGTGGATCTAGAAAATTAATGAAATAATTTAATTGTAAAAATGGAGATACTAATCAAAAATTAAATGGTTGGGTGTTTTTTAATTGATATTTACTTGATCAACAACAAACACATGGACAAACAAAGTGTGATGTTTTAAAAAATCATACAGCTGGCTGGCGCCATGGAATGTAGAAAACAACACACAAGACTGTAATAATGTCAAGTGACTTTTGGTCTGCACAATGTAGACCATATTCTCCTCTTCTATGGTTTTACATCGTAAAAGAAGACCCCCTAATATACAGCACCTTTCATCAACAAAAGTTCCAAACTTTGTCTAGAATAAATAACTTAGTTCAGTGCATCCAAAAGGTTTAAGTTATTTATTCTTTCATTAATAATGCACAGATGATCTTACATCACACTTTGTCTGAGGGAATAATGCATTGCTAGTTCTATGAAGAGTCTATGAATGCGTTAAATGTTTTAAAGCCAAATGCACATTACATAATATTGGAACTGGAGAAAACTTTTTAATGGGTTCAATGCAGAAGATTTGAAAATCTAATAATTTCAGGAAATTACATTATGCTTCTTTTCAAGAAACTCATCACTAACAATTTTGTAGATATTTGGTTACTTTGATATCCTAATTAATCCAAAATAGGTCCTTAATGTATGTAGGTACATTCTAGACGTATCACAGTTCTTGCCAATTTATTTTGCCACCTTTTCTCTCTTTTTCTCTCTCTCTCTCATATAAAATAAAAATAGAGCAGTGCATCCTGATATATACATTTATCTCAACAAAATGTAGTAACCTATCATTTCCAGAGTATATTTTGTATAGCCAAGATCATGAACAGTGATTGATTCTCATTTAGCCGCTGTACTACTATAGGCCTGCTTGCTTGCTTTTGCCCAGTTGTAATATCTCATTTTTGTTAATTTCTGTAATGCTATATATGGTCTATCAAAGTCAATTTTATGTAATTGCACAATGTAGACTAGGGATTCTTACCAGCACATCTTGGTGCTAAATTGACTGCTCGTTTTAACCCTATAAAATTGAGCCCATGTTGAATAATGAATGTCCAAAAATTGATTCAACATGAACTTAGGTATCAAAAGGGTTAAGACATTGTTGTGCTGATTGCTTTTCGCATCTTGTTAGAGTTTTGTGTGGTTTGCTTCAACTTTCAAGCATGGAAAAAGTATTTACACAGATTATATCACCATCAAAATAGATTTTGTGTGCATGAGGACAAAAGCACTGTTTCACAATTACTTTAAATCGATAAATGGACGTCATTGCAATATTTTGTTATTATCTAACAGTAAATAAATATATTATAATTGGAATACAAATATCATGTTCTTCGCTCATTAAAAATATATTTCAAGGTCTAAAACTCAGCATGGTTATATACAAGAAAGTATCAAATTGTATGACTTTGATTGCATGATGTTTCTTAGTGTGTGTGAATTGATGCCTTGTGAATGTTTTGTGCATTGTTTTTTCTTTACTTTATCTTTTATAGTCAGAGGTCACCGCAGAACAGGTTCCTATGGTAACACACCAATTGTGACCTCTACTGACTTCTTGCCACCACCTAAAGTGACCATGGCACCACCAATTATACCCCCTCCCTCTTCTGCCCAGGACTACCCTCCACAAGGCTCATATGGCTTACCGTCAAGAATGTACTCATGGACACCAGGACTACCTGTTCCCTCACAGCAGAGGCCAATAGGTTTGTGTGAATACTTCTATTTACAAAGGAAAGGACATATAGGATACACATGGGACTAAACCCATTCCATGGGTTTACTTTAACAGGGATTGAAAATGGGGGCAGTCTGGAAACAGGTGTAGATGGAAAAATCTGCAGTTGACACGAGAATAGTGTAAACATGATCTGCTTTGAAAAGAGAGGAATATCATTGAAACAAATCCATAACATAATCTTACAGGACAAAATCCCACAGTTTTACTTTTAGCAGAACAAAATTCCACATGTTAAAATCCCACAAAACATAGTCCCACAGGACAAAATCCCATAGATTTGTCAATATTGAAATATCAAATATACAAAAAATAAGCATCTGACTTCTTAATTACTCTTCATCTTTTGTGAGGAACTTAGACTTTAAACATGTACAAAATATAGTTTTATTGGAATGCTTAAAAGGATTTTCCTATACCTAAGGGGCAGGTACTCGTACAGTTGAACATTCAGATGATATACATGTTCTCCAGCTACCTCTTGTTTTTATTTTGCCTCAAATTAGCATAAGCTTTATTAACTCAGCTCTGTATAAGAAATATGTCATCTTGTGTTAGAATTGAGTTATGGAAAATGAAAAAAAGATGACCTTTTGCTGAAAATGACAACATCAAGTCTTTATTGATTTCTCTTCTTTTTCACTTTTGCAACTAAATGAAAATTGATTTGTTTACTAGATAAGGTAACACAATTTGTGTCAGCTTACCTGCCATGAAAATGCCACATTTTAATTTTTTTTTTGATTTTTTAATCTAGGGAGATATTGTTGATAGGTTTGAACAAAATAGGACGTATAGAAAAACAAAGGTTTTCTCATCTTTTATCTAGATTCTTATATTAGTTCTTTTTAATTGTTTGAATTGACAATTTAGTCATTTTGAGAAAAAGATTATACTCTCCCCTACTTCCCAATTAATACACTTAGAAAATTGATTAAAGGCCTTTCACTTATCCACTTCAGAACCAGCTCATTATTAATTTAATATATTCCTTGTTGCTTTGTGGTATTCCTTGATTGCAAATGAGATGTTGATTGAATTAGATATAATTTATGAAGTAAACTACCTGCTTCAATTTCTATGAAAGAAATGTCAAACAAACAAACTATACCAGCATAGAAACCCGCCTGGGCTAGGTATTTGTCTCATAGGAAATAATTATGTGTACAGTGACAAGCAAATACTAGTACATGACATCAATGTTGTCTCCTAGAAATTAAAGCTAATTCGACAGATTACATTTTCTTAGCATAGAAAGATATTATTGAATAAAATCACTAAGTTACACTTTAATAGAATATGAAGTGAATACTGAGAAAATAGTATATCTTTTAAAATTTTAATTTAAGTTATAGCAAATGCCATTAAAAATTTATAAACAAATGTATTTTCAACTGATACCATTAGTCAATTTATATAAACTATGTTTAACTTTTAATTCTATTGTGTTCATTGATCAGACCTTGTATAATAATATGAAGCTGTAATACAATCACAAAATAGAAACTCATGTCAGCTCTAAGGAAATCCATTGATTTATATAAAACAGGTATTCTTCCAACATTAACCTTGATGGATTATTTCTCTATTCAACAATTTCCTCCCTAGTCATTATCTTGAGCAGCAACTCTTGTTGGATAGATGGCTCTTACATTATATTACATTTAATTCTTGAGGTTGCTGAACTTGCATGATATGTATTCTTCAGGACGAGGGGAAAAAAAAGAAAGTACATGGACTTTAATTAGATGATGGCCTTGTGTTTCTATCTCTATAAAGCCTTGTAGATATGACAGAAAGCATTGCATGTAATTCTGTGAAGATATTTTGACTTTGATCAAATTTAATCCTAGCATGAGAATGGCTTTGATTCATTAAAAAGCACACTAATTCATTAGTCCATTTAGGTCTGATATGCCATATCAAAGGAGATACTACCTGGTCTGTACCTGATAATTTTGATTGACTAAGACCCCCAAAATGATGATTAATGGACTTTCATTTACTTGTTTTTGAAACATTATAGTTTTGGTTTCAGTCATAGTCTAGACTTATTTTTAATTTTCTAAAAATTGTCTGTACTTAAAGACCTAGGATTTGAAAGAAATGCAGCTTATTTTTTTCTTGATCAAAACAAAGACAAATTTACTGTTTTGGATTTATTTTTGTGTTCATGCAAATCAAATCTATTCTACTGAATTGTATTGAAATTTCAAATATGTTAGGCATCTTGTGCTGATGTGTGTTACTTTGCATGACTATACTAAGCTTATTGGTACATGGTGCCTTCATATTTCTCAAGGTCTTAGCTCTTGTGAGAAAAAAATACCTTCGAGCTGACGAACTAACACAGCTGAAAATAACAATGGAAGGCCATGTTATGTTCTCAGAATGACTTTATACCAAAATGTTGTTTTTTGTTTTGCTTTCAGCAGACCCGATGCCTGGTATGGTAAATAAAGTCATGGACCTAAATCTGTTAGCCATGGACCACCAATTACAGGTATACTGGAGAGTTTTTCTACATTGATAGAACTTTCCATTTATAGTTTATACATGGGAATTTTTCCCCATTTTATTTTCAGTTAGGTCTGAAATTTAGAATTTGGTACAGCGTTGATCAAAATTGTAAATCTTCAATCCATAGCCCCTAAAAACACAAGTTAGAATTGAGAGCCTCCATTTCCAAAAAAGCAGAATTATCAGTAAAACAACAAAGAGAAGGGGGAACTCAAAATTCCATTTACAGTTATATTTAAAATGACCAAATCTAGGAGATGGGATGGAGATAGAGTGTGTGTATTAAAGAACCTAAAAAATAATCAAGTTTGATGTCATTATTAATAGGAAGAAAAATAAATTCTTAAGATAGAAACCAGAGTTGTGGCTTGCCTGGCAATAGTTTTAAATATATTCTGTATTAAAAAAAAAAAGGTAGAAATCTGGATCACAATAAAGCTTATGATCTTAAACAACAGGATGGCCATTTTCATTAATGATAAAGATGACTACATGACATGTGTCCACATAAATGCAGACATTTCATTTGTTAATGTATGTTGTAAAGACATTGTATACCAGTGAGAGTTGAACTGTCTATATTCATGAAGTACAATGTTTCCTTTTTTAAATTTTTATTTAGCCTTTAGCACCAATCACTACATGTACAGATTCCATGGCAATTTACAAAGAACATGTGGGAGTAAGTATCTTTTAAAATATTTTTAAAATTATTTAATCATTTATGCAAAAAGAAGGTCCTGAGAAATATAAAAATATTTGATACATCTAATGATCGTGATAATTTGCGTGTAATTGATTTTTGTAATCCCATACATGCTTTACCTATACAGAATTGAGGATATGTGATTATTTTAAACCTGGTAATTTTTTTTCTGGCCAAGTCTGAATATCGATTTGGGCTTTTTTAATAATTTAATTCAACACAGCAGGGTACCTGGGCTATGTTATTTATTTATTCCTAGAAAAAAGTTTCATCATATCTTATGACAATTTGACTCATTTTCTATTTACAAAAGAATATTTTTTGGAGGAAAAAGCCAAGAAAGCTTCCTTTCATTGTTGTTTTATATTTGATTTTTTTGATTTTAGCTTGCACACCATTACTTGAGAGTACAAGCTGAAATTGCATTGCTTACACAAAGAAAGTGAGTTAAAATTGAAAAAATCTTTGGTTCATTTTTCATTGTCTCTGAAATGGATTCATTCATTGTTAGTAGAAGGTTCACACAAGTATTCAGTAGTTCAAAAATAAGTATGGGTAAAAATGGAAAAATAAATAATTCTTAAACAGAAAAATCAGTGTGACTTCTGATGGATTCAAGGAGGTACAAGGATAGTGCAAATTGTTGGAAGAATGGGGCAAATAAAGGGCAGATATAAATAGCCACACTATAGCGTGCTTTGATATAAGGAGTTTTGAAGCTCTTTCATTCAGGAAGCAATTCCATATATTTGAATGACTCACAGTAAACATCAGTAGTAATTGATATACATGTAGATATGTCTGTTTCCACAAAGATATTTCTGAATAAGTTAGGAAAATCTTTCAGCTGTTTGTATTTACTTTTGGTTGCAATAAAGACTATTATAGAATAGTAAAAATAAAAGAGAGCAAAACAAGAGAATGCTTGACAATAGTTGAATGGCATTGTTTTGAGATGAATTTTCTAGAGAATTCTTGCCTCAAGTATGTTTATGTGACACCTATTATCTTAAATCATATCCATTATGAATATTGATTACTAAGCAACACATTAAGCTTCAGGTTGGTCTGCGGTTCTTTCAAAAAAAAATCCAAGACAATTAAGTTTTTATTTACCAGACATTAAAAACTTACTCCATGGGAGGGCAATTATTTTTCTTTTAAATGGCTTTGTTAATTGTTTCTCTTGTGGGATTTAAAAGATCTTTTTAGTAATCAATTGATGTGGCTTCCATGCTGCGTCTTTTAATTAGGATCTTCATTATAATCTGATAGCCTGATGACCTTTCTCTTGACCCTGCAATGAAATTTAGAGCACAATAATGCACAGTATTCTGTGACAAAATTTGTTTTCCTTTACATAGAAATGTCTAGGTATTCACTGAAAAATCTGATTTTTTTTTTGTACAAAAATAATTCCAGTAGGCCGTTCCAAATTGATTATTTGGTTGGTGGACTTTTTTGCTTCAAGAATTGGGTTGGTTGGTTGAATTTTGTAACAAATAATCTCTTTACAAATCTCTATTTCTAACCTGAAATGTATATTTACAAGCCTACCAAGTTGGAGCTTCATTTTGTTGCCTACATTGACATAAAAGCAAAATCTTTGAAAGATAAAGGATAATCAGTGATGATAATGGGTTGGACGCATCCATCAACCAACTAATTGATTCGGAATGGCCTTACTAGCATTTGCAGAAATGCCTAATGGCCTTGCCTTCAAAATTCTTGGAAAAACTTATTATATCCATTAATTCAATTGTTTCCTAGTTAACTTGATGTTGAAATAAGGTGACTTAACAATACCATGTTTTTATCTGGATAGTTTTTTTTTCTTGTGGCTGTTATTAATGTGGTGTTATTTTGTTGTTATTTAGGCAAGAATTAACAGATGAAGTGCAGCAGAGTGAACAGGATTACCAGAAATCTTCAAGATTTATGGAAGAATACCAACAGCTTCTCAATGAAAATGTAAGTCCTGTCGCTATTTTTATCACTCCCCTAATATTCTTTTTTCTCTCTTGAACTCGAATATCAGCAGGTCTTGAGTCATGATGCAGAATTTGAGTTATACTAAATTAATTCAAGCCTTCTGAGTTTTTTATGGTATCTTTCACTTTTAATGAGAAAAAACTTGAAAAAATGCATATTGGAAGGATAAGAACTTCTCAACTTCGCCATGTGGAAACACTTAACTAACCACCATTCTTGATATTACAGGATTCACTGCAAAAATTTCATGATAACCTCAAGAAACAAGTGGAATTGGTGCGTCAGCAGCAAGGAAGGAGATTTGGTGAAGGTGTGTGATACAGGCAAAAGAAGCATGAGGTGTAGAACAACAGTACAGTGCAGAGACACTAAATTCTCTAAAAAAGATAATTTGAAAATACAAAGAGAAAATCTTGTTGTCAAAAGATACATAAAAATGTTTCCTACAATGTGAAAGTATTATGAAATCATGTTGAAATGGTTTGTATAGGATTTTAGCTTTCAATATTTCAGATTTTAGTGACAATACACATGTATAATATATTTTATGATATTCTGTAATATTTGTATGTTATCTCTTTAGGGCAAAAGAGAGACTATTGAATAAGAAAAAAGAGATATACAGTCAGAATTATTCAACACATTTTTTATTGTAATTAACTTTACGTGAGTATGATGAAGCAAATTGAAACCATGTTAAAACAAATCACAGGATTTTTGTAGATTATTCTGAACAAAAGATCATCTTTTCCCTACGTTCTTCTAAAATTGTTTTTCACTTCATACATTTCACACTTAATTTACGGTGTACAAGATGGTATAGACTAAGATTAATCAATTTCGTTACTTCCCTTGTTATCTGATCCAAGTTGTGCCTTTGAATGTATTGATAAACTGTGGGGGATGGAAAGAATATGTGATATTTGTCAATTTTAAACTAACTGGTTTTTAGAATGTATTTCAGTATGACCTACAGCAATATCTGTGTCAGAGCATTAATTATTAAAAACAAAATTGATTGTTAAAAAAGTCATCAGATTTAGCCTTCAAATGCATTGTAGGCATATTTGATAGCAATTTTTAAATAATGAGAGATCTTAAGAAATTCACTTTTAGGAGTCTATATATAGAAGCCGTGTTTGGCTCATAATGCTTTAACAAGATATTAAAAGCGATATATGACAGGAAGTGCCACATTCATTGTTGTTAGGAAATCAACAATATTTATAGGTCATTGGAAGACGTTAAATCAAAGATATATTGATGTAGTTACTGCTAAAAACAATACCATGTCAGGAATTTATATGACGTTTATAAATGAGTTGACTTGCACGTAAATGGTTTTTCTTGTGAATAAAATATGCTAGACAAGGTGATTAGCATACAGGCTTTGTGTTTTTAAGTGGCATTTTATTTTGCTGATGCATTATTCAAAGCTATTTTGTCAAGATCTACCTGGCTATGTATGATGCTTGTCTGGATTTCATAGATAGTCTGTTTATTCTTGTGGTTGCACAAGTTTTGTGAGTAATGGCATCGCATCAACTTTATTGCTTATAAACACCATAACAAACAATGATAAAAAAATGAGCATCAAATTTTATGTTTAGATTAAGAATATACATCCTAATGAACAATATTTGTTTTCAAGTATGAATGTAATCTTTTTTAGCATTATGCATTTATGGGCCTATGAAGATTGTAAACACTTATTGATTTTGAAGGGAACTAATAAACACATGTCAGACATTTTTATAAACTGAAAGTGTCATTTACTTTTGTACCTAATTAAAGTCTGCCTTAGGGCTATTGCTTATATCCTATTTCTGTAGCACACGAGTATAGGAGCATTCACTCCCCCCTGGGCAGGCTGTTAGTCCATTGCAGGTTACTTTCCAAGAATTCTCTGGTGGCCATTATAGTATTCCTGGGTGAAATGGGGAAACCGACATGTAGCATAGGAATCTTCAACCTCACGATTTCTGGACCATGCTCCCATGTCTAATAAACAAGATAAAGATATCACCGCAGTGCGAAAAGGTGACATTAACCAAATTATCCTTATAGTTAGTAACAAACTTGAATGTATTGTACATGAATTTCAAAATTCAATAGTCTGTATGGATATTATGAAAGAATTTCCTTTGGGATGTCATACCAGGACCATTTACATAGCTTGCCTTGTCTTGCTCATTAATAAATACCATCCTTTACATTGTTAGTGATACTTTGTGATTAAACAATTCAAACCTTTGTCAATAGTCGTTATGTAAAAGTGTTATTCCAGCTAGGCACAAACTACTCCGATCAATATTGGCAAGCATGATGTTTCATTGGAATGAAATTATTATCCACATTTTTTCACAAAAATAGGAAATCCGCACAGGAAGCCATGATCTTCTTATTCAATTCTGTAGATTTATCATTTTTTTCTGAGTCTAGAAGAAAGAAATAATAAAAAGATTATTTGACATATCAATACATGTAAATGTAATGATATGGGCTGTGAATATGTATGATATAAATTTAATTTGTCAAGGATTTGTATCTCTTCCCCCTTTGGTATTTTGATTATTGATCACTTTCTCATTATTATTATTATTTTTAAAATAGGGTTTATGTGATATTTAACTACATGTATTTATAACTAAAAAGTCAGAAAAAAAGAAATTTTCTTATTTGTGATAAGTTTAAGAAAATTCCATTTGTGATCAAATATTGTTCAATCCAATTTTGAAAATAGAATTTCGAACTTTTCAGCCATTATACATAATTATATAAAAAAAACTCAGTTATATATGAATAGTTTTTATGTCCATTGTCAAAAGTAGAACACTGTCTAAATATAATGTTAAAGTTTCAATGAATTACTATGGCAAAGCAATCTATATAGACTAACATCACACAAGAACATAATTTATTTATAGCCTATTATATTGATAGAAAGGGTCTCTAGTTCAAATACTTCTATGCATGGTTGTTGAGCAGAGCTTTGCCTAACAGCACTAAGCAAACACTTTAAAATACATGATCCAAAACAAAGAAGAAAAACTTCAATGGGTATATATATGACTTCTTGGAAAGAGGAGAAAAAAAGAAGTTCCTGGTGATAAAAAATGATGTGTTTGGTTTGTCAACATTCAATGTAGGCTTTAATGACATTATGTTGTGTTAAAAGAAGTTTTTTGTTTGGTGAAGAGAAAAGCAAACCCTAAAGATACGGACATTTTGAACCACTTTGTCACCATTCTGAAGTTCTTATTATGATAAAATGTGATGATTTGAGTTTTTGAAGTGTTCATTATTACAATCAGATTCGAGATTGTAGTGTTTTTTTCTAGTATTTTTGATGGGTCTGCTAGTTTTAATGGAGGAATACTTTTGCTATGGAAAGAAGGCCAAATGAATTTATAATTTGAATCCCATTACGTCTTGAAAAAAGAATTTGTGTATACTCCTACATATAAGATTACTCTTGAGATCAGGGCCTCTTCCGATTACACATACTAGATGTTTGCAATGTTTTGTCTGGAATAGGATCCATTCAAGAATTCAGGTGTGACAAAGTATGGAATCGAATTCTTTGACGCACCATTATGTAGGACAATTATATTATATTTACTACATTTAATAGAAAAAATATTATTGGTTCCAAGATCCATAATTATGTAGAATAAATTTATGTTGTATGACGTAAGAAGTTATCTCTAGAAAAATGTCATACTACATTTAAGAGTTGATTTATTCTAAATATCTATTATTAAGAGCTCTTTTTAACAATATTCTCACAACAAGAAAGGAATAAGACATTAACGAAATTAAGCATTGAAACTACATGTTTTCATATAATCATGTGAGTTTTTGGCATCACAAACATTTCTAATTGTGTTGTCTTGTATTCTGTCAAGATTCTCTTCTTTCATAGTTTTCAGTGTAGGAATATTCAAAAGATATGATTGACATGCAAACATACTCTGTGCAAGTATGAACTAAGAAGGAAGAAGATACTGCACTGATTCATACTGGTTAAATTCAGAAATGTTTAAGTTTTGTATTGCAACTAATTTTCAATAAATACCTATAGATTACATGTGTTATTACCTTTTATAAGCTTTCACTTTTCTGGA